>JAOXYI010000013.1:3743717-3754466 GCA_028566495.1 Lithophaga antillarum
TGGCTTTTACATGGCAATATTTTATGAAGTAAAATAAATTCTTGGTTATTTGACACAATAATGTTGAATTATAGATGAAAATGATTCTCAGTACATCTGTGCCAAATGTGTCCATATTCTACTTTTCTGCTCATATTTTCTAAGAAGTGTGCAATCTTTATACCCTGCCTGATTTTGATACCACAACAACAGATAGCCCCATTAGGGCATAATCCTCCCTGATGGCTGAAATAGAAAATGCTATAGGCCATTTTAAATGATCCATGGATCATACCCTGGAATGGAGATGATCCAGCTACCGATGGGCATAACAGTTTCTGATTGTCCAAAATTTCTTGTCGAACACCTTGTCTGTTTAACCAGGACTTTGGAGAAATGATTTACAGATGGTTATTTGTACTCAGAAAATTGTGTGCACCAACTATCTCTTTTTTTGAGAAAAATTACCATAGATTAGTTAAAAATTTGCATCTAGTATAATGAATGTTTGAGATTGATAGTATTATTACTGGTATTATCAGTCAAAAACTGCATGATATCGCTTCTGGTCAACAAATGTTAGAATTTGACAGGTGCATTTTAATTTTGATCGGCCAGTGTCATAGGACCCCTACACATTATTTTATGGTAAAAAGGTAAAAATGCTTGAGCTTTCTGAAAAATCAGTTTTCAGATATAGTTTTACTGCTTGTTTTTCATGCTATACAAATCTGTGTACTGCTGCTTGGAGAGAGGATGGCAGACAGTCAACTGTCATGAACTATGGATAAATTTCTCAAAAAGAAGCTTCTTTAAAGACTTTATTATAGGATTAAATGTGCATTGGAATGAATTTATCGATGTGTAAACTGTTGAATTGCTCACAAACTTAGTTAGGTCAGAAGGAAGTTTGCGAGTGAAAAGCAGAGTTTACACATTTAATCTTATAATTCCTATCGAAAAACAAATAATTTAAACGTTTCCTTTATAAAAGCAAAGAAATATATAAAGTTTTGAGGCAAAAGATCAATGCTATCTTGTTCATCTTGTTTTTCTGAAAAAGAATTGACTAACCAATCAAATTAAAGGAAAATTACACAAATGGAATTATAAACATGTAAGTTGAACCTTTTGTTGAGCTTAATACATTTTCATTTCAGTCAAATGAAGAACTTGACAAACTTACAGTTGATGAACATCTTAGTGATATTGAAAGAGCTGTATACCTGCTCAGGTAAATTATCTTGAAGTCAAAAAAAAATACTTGGGTACCAGAAAGTATGGAACACCATGATGGCCATAAAAGGACAGCAGTGGTCCAGCATGACATGTGACAAATGGCATGCTAAACTGCAGGTTGTTTCAAATATTTTTTAGCTCCTTAATTAAAGTTACAGCACAAAGGGGAAAAATTATAGCTCAGTAGTGGAAAATTTTAGCTAATTGTTGAAAAAAACACACTACAGTGAAAGGGTCTGTGGAGGACATGGTTCATTAAAACCTGGTTATAATGAACATAGATTCAGCAAATTAAATTTATCTTTTATGTGTATTGGAAAAACTTTTCTGGGGTTCTGTCAACACTGGACAAGTGCCATTTAAAAAAAAGATGAGTTAAGTAGTATAAAGCTTACTATTTTTCAGAAGAACAGCAGGAATATGTAGTCAAAACATTTCAGTTTCTCTGTACTGTTGAATGGCATTAAAAACTATTATTGAAAAAAGACATGTACTTTTAGCTCAATATTAAAAATACTAACAAGACTTGTATTACACTGCACAAAGGATAAAGGAAAATAAATATTTCTTTCAGTGGTTAAAATATAATGTAATCCATGTGTCTCACACTTTTTCTTAATAAAAAAGGTCAATAAAGACTGAGAATTCAATTTAGTGTGAAATATAGATCACTTCACTTTTGTGTGTGTGTTGTGCTTTAATTTTGGATTGTAATATTTGTATGATGCATTATTTATATGTTCTATAAGCAGTAGGTGTCTACAGAATCTTTAAATATATACCATTCAAATTAATCTTTATACTTGTGCAATGACCAAGAATTGCTGAAAAACATGCTATTATAATGTTAAAGTTTAAAGGTTTTCTTGGTTTGCAGAGATAAATTATAGGTACATTCACTTAACTTTACATTTAAATATAATTTGTGAGTTGTGAACTGATTATAAAGTTTATTTGATCTTTGATGATGAAGCAGAACCAAATATTAGTATAATTGCTTAGAACATCAATTATAGCATTGATTTGTTTGGAGACACAACTGTATTTCTTTGAGCTTTACACTGTAGGCAGGATATTGGATATAGAGTAACAAACAATGTTAGTAGTTTTCACAACTTCCTTAATTACCCTTTTAATTGATAAGATCAATATATTGTAGTTGTCCGCCGATTTTCCTTGTGTATTTTATAAGGTTAACCTGGACCTTGAATTTACTGTTTGTTCCATAAAGGGCAGGCCTGAAAATTCAGTTTTTTAATAGTCTGGAAATGAAATTGTGAATCTTCCTTGATTGTAGGGTTGTAACGATCCACCAGTGCACTGATGCGTCACAATATTTTCTTTCATGATCCAAGAATCGACCCTGAAGCCATAGGAATGATCCTGATCTGATGCCATATTTGTTTTATTTAAACATGCGCCAAAAAAGTACAATAAACCAAAACGGCGACCAAAACTTGTGATAATAAATTGCCAGTATGGAAATACTTTGCTTTTATTGCAAGATAAAGATATCGTATACGTATCGGATCGTGACCAAATTATCACTATAGGGATTGGATCATGAGAGAGTGGTATTGTTACACCCCAATTGACTGCTATAGTGAAATAAAAATTCATGTATCATTCCACAGTGATGAAGTGGTATTTCTATCTATTTTTCTTCATTATATGTAATTATAATGTGAACAGAAATAGTATTGTCCTAACCAAAAAATGTTATGACAAGGTTTGGAATTAGAGCTGATGGCCAGAAACCTTTGTGAAAGTGTCACTTTCAGCAACATGGCCCTTTTAAATCCTTTCAGTTTCTGTGTTGAACAAAAAATTGAATCAGAAATACCACAGGGAAGTGAATGTAAACAGAACTGAGATCTGCACCTGTCTTTACTTATACAGACAATTTTAAAATAAAGATTTTCTGTTGAAGAATTTGACTCCTAGATGTTTATGAGTACTTTTCTTTGTTAACTATAAGCCATATTGTCTGCTATTTTCAGCTCTAAACCTTTATACACCTTGATATTGACTTTTCTTTGTAAATCTATAATTAGGTGTTGACTTTAATTTTATTTTAATAAACATTTTTATCTACCTACTTACCCTGTACAAATATAAATTGTGTACAGGTATAACTCTATCACAAATATTTGACAGTTTCATAAAGCCATATATTACACAAGACATTATAAGTTATAGCATAGATGACACTTGAAAATAGGCACTGACCCATCCAATCTTTATGTATAAATTGTCAGATTAATATGACAGAATTAAAGGTTATCTGTTAATTGTAATTTATCTGCCAGATATCTTGGCAATTATTTCAATAAGAGTTACCTCCCATTAATTGAAAAACGTACTGCTTTTAAAGGCAGAATAATAATATGAAGAAAACCAATTACTTGCTTATAAATTTCTAATTTGTTTTGCATTAATGGTACTAAACTCTTAAGGCCTAGTATTATTTTAATATATGTACATGTGTATAATGTTTTGTGAATCTAAATTTTCATTCCATTTCTCAGGATGTTTTTATGGGGGGGGGGAGAAAAATCTTTACTTTCATGATTGTCTGAGAGTAATTGGTTTAATGGTATTTTATTTTAATTTTCTTCTACTTTCTATATTATTTGACCATTGTTGCAGAACAAGGAATCTAGGCTTTAATTTGGAGTTGATTATAATTTTTTCATCCATTTCAAGTGATTTACCAACAAAAATTGAAGTAATCTAGTAAAATAAAAGTCTCATCTGGAGTCTGGTGTAAATTTTAGGGCTGAGTGTTACAGTGAGAACCTTGAAGAAATCATCATCAGTAGACTTAAGTTTTCATACATGAAGAACTAGTCATATAATATATCTGGTAAACAAAACCATAAACAGTGGCTAAACAGTGAGAGATTTATGAACATGAGGAGACTGGCTTTGACTGATCATTTAAAAAATTGTTTCTAACTTTCCCATTTAATTTCAGTACAGTTTAAATTTGAATTTTAATGCACATATACTTGTCCTTGGACTGAAATAGGGGTAATTTTATAAAGTGTTTAAGAGCATATTTTTATATATAATGGTTTTTAATTTGGAACCAGACTGCCAAAGTCAAATGGTAAAAAATGGGAACCAATTTCTTCTGGTAAAAATAAAGGTCAAAGAGAAAGTATTTCTCAAAATCCAAAAAAAAATGATGGTAATAATATATTTTTTTATTTCTTATGGATGAAAAAAAATAGAAAGTCTTTTCCCGTTTCTGCTAAAGGTTAAAAAAAAGAATGATAGTGAACAGTTATGGTGTCAATGCTCATTCAGTACAGCTAAGATTATTGATTTATGTGGTTGACTTCTTGTTACATTATCATGTTGAAATACAAAATTTTTCATATTTGTCTCACGTAAGGCAAAATGTAGGCAGTGGCATCAACAGTATCTGTTTATTAGTAACCAGTGCATCTGGTTACTTGGTCCATAGAAGTATCACAGAGTGTATGTGTCAGCTAGACTACGTGTGAACCACAGTGTTGGTGGAATCAACAACATCTGTATATTAATAACCAGTGCACCTGGTTACTTGGTCCATAGAAGTATCACAGAGTGTACATGTCAGCTAGACTACGTGTGAACCACAGTGTTGGTGGCTTCAACAGCATCTGTATTAGTAACCAGTGCACCTGGTTACTTGGTCCATAGAAGTATCACAGATTGTACATGTCAGCTAGACATGTGAGCCAGTCAGTGTCGGTGGCATCAGTGTTTGTGTATTAGTAACCAGTGCATCTGGTTACTTGGTCCACTGATGTATCACAGAGTGTATGTGTCAGCTAGACTTAAGTGTGAACGCTTGTTTTTCTACATATAATATTTGTATATTGAGTGGGAATCTGCAATCAATATTTGTATTAAGAAGTTTATATGGTTTAATTAGTAGATTTCTTGTGCTTTTATCAATTATTTGAATTTCTTTTGTTGCCTTCAAACATTTCATTGGGAAGATTTTGCAAAACCGCATTGTGACATCACAGGTTTGACATTTTTACAGATATTTTATGTTTTACTTCTGCTAGTGGTGCAATATTTATTAAATTTGTTTTAACAGAATAAAAAGCAAACATCAGCCATGTGGGTACTACAGTTTCACAAATTAGTTCTAATGAATAAAATTCCCTATGGTTGTATTGCTCATTTTCAGTTTGATTTTAAATAAAATTGTTGGCCTTAGGAAGTGATACCAAATTGAATCCATTGGTAATTTGAGTCCATTTATAAACAAAGTAACAGATGGCTAGCGTTTAGTGTATTGACATTCAAGATAATGAATGAAAAATGTAATTCAATACACATTTTTTAATTGCATGCATTAATAATAGACCTCCTAATACTACATTAATAGCATCAAGACAAAAACCCCATTACTAGACTTTGATAATATGAGAATTTACATTAAGTGCTGATAATTTTTCTAGTTACATGGTTAGTTTAAAAATTAACATTTGTGGTAATTACAACTGTGTCAGTTTCTGTATTTAAAATACACTCACTTTTGGCTGTGGTAAATTTTGTTAATCCATATACATGTTAAGTACATAATCTGTGTAAATAACAGTTTTTCTGATTCATTTCCTGTTTCCACGGAAACACAATATCGCTTTTCCCCCATATGCATGGGCCAGTGACAACACTCGTATATGAGTTGTAGTAGAAATTACATCATAGGATACCAATTGTCATTATTTATCAATGGATTTACTGATTTACTGGATGAAATTCTGTGTATTCATTTTCTGCTGGAAGTATTAATAGGGAAAAATGAAGGCTTGTGGTTTTATTTGTGAGATAATGAAATATCTTGGAACATTAATTACTTGAATGTTATGGAAGAAATTGAGGTTTTCTCTACAAAATTGTCGAGTACAGGAGAAAATGTTAAACTTTTTTTGGATGATGATTATTTAGATTTACCAGACAGTGTAACTGAAGAGGAGATGGGATATGATAATTATTATACCATAGAAGAGTAAGTTGTTTTCTTTGATTCTTACAAGTTTTGAAAATGGGCAGTTCCAGTCTTTTTATGACCATATCATGCATCAGTCTTATATCTAGGGTTGATCCAAGAGGGGACTTGTGTAGGTCTTTAATGGGATTTTTAGAATAGGTAAATGACACTTAGGCTTGCTCATAAGAATACTGAAGCAGTCATATGAAGTGCTTGCTTTCCACTGACTCTTGTTTTCAGTACCTATGGTGGTCAGAAACTGTTCCCTCACTGTATATTTCTACCTTCAGTGACTGCTTGCAAACACATTCTTGTCTCTTTATCTGTTGATATTCAGTGTAAAGCCAAGTAATGCTTGAGTTCATTCCTTTGTTTCTTTGGATATTCAGTTTAAAGGCATGCAACTTCCAAAAGCAGGTGTGGTGGACAAAAGTGCAAGCTTCCTAACAAAAATAGATCACTGTATTACATGCATTTCATAATGTTTAACTTGAATAAATTTGATTAAAGTTACATAAGTATTTATTTGTGTGATTATTTTATTCTTTTACACTGAAAATATATGACCTCATCATATATAGGTACATGTATAGTTGGCTTCTTAACAATTAAGTACATATTGATGTACTTACATGTTAGCACATAAATTTTCCACAAAAAAAAATCATCATTACTTTCATTTCATACTTTCAGTTAGACTTGGACAATTTAGTTTAAGTTTTACATCTAAACTGACTTCCGTGACACTGTTGCAAGCTTTTATTAAAAGTAGGTCACATGAACTGATGCTGCACAGACATGACTATACTGAAAGTGTCTTGAAGTGTGGTTATTACTGTCACATCTGACTGAGTGTTCTTGACCATACATCTGATGAACTTAGGGGACAAAAATTTGGAGATTTGAAAGTTTAATAAAACAAAAGTCCTTATAGACTCTGAACAGAGAAATCAAGTGCAAATGATCTTTGACACAGTAAATAAATATGGGACAAACAGGGATCAGTGATCATTTTGAAAAAAATACTTAAAAATAGTTTATAGATAAACAAAGGGAACCTTGGTCATTAAGTGATGTTTCAAGTTCCACTGTATCATTGACTTAGCAGCCTGTATTTCACTGTTGTCTTACAGTCAATTTTCTCTTTTATATATCTATATAGATAGATAGATAGATGGATAGATAGGTAGATGAATTTACATATGTCTGTGAATAAGAAACTTAAACATTTTTTGAGGTTTCAGTATTTACATATGTACTTTTGACTGTTGACTGGCCACCCTGGGTTCTCCGCTGTAACAAGGATGACTTTAGAAATTGAAACTTTGAAGACATTCTGGTGTTATGAGGACTTACAATATTGTTTGTGTGTATAGTTACTTTAGAAATCAATTTATGGAAACTGAGCCAGGTATCACAAGTATTGGAAAACAGATAAGAATTAATAAATCAATTATTCAACCAAAAATGAATAAACAGATCATTTAAGAAGGGTTGGTGAAATTGTCCAGGCAAATATTTAAGGCCAATTTTAAAGTTGACTGATTGGATAGGTGCTAGGAAGAATGTGGGAGATTGACAGACACAATGACATGAATATTGGAGAATAGTTTGATTATTTGACATATGTTGTAATATTCCAGTATTGATATATTGATTGGGATCTTACCCTCAGAATTAAACAGTGTTAGATAACTTTGTCATTACTCCAATCGATTTGTAAGGCAATTGTTTTGATGTCTTCAAGTTAGATTTAGTTAAACCAATACTGAAGCACATCCATCATCTAACATTATTGTCTGTAGTTTCAGAACCTTGAAATTGGGTGAAATCAAGAAGTCATTAGAAATAATCAGAATGAAGTTATCCCAAATAGGGAAGTTTAGACAGAAAAATCAATGGAAATTTTCCATGGATTTGAATATTTCCATGGAAATTACAATCTACACTGTAGGATATGGCATATATTCATTTTCTGAAAATGATGAATTTTTAGATGACTGAAAATTCAATGGCAAAATCTTGAATAGTGTAATGGCCTGGACTTGAATCCTTGCTGGGTCATGTACGAACTATGGGAATATAATGTAAGCAAAATGCAAAGTTAAAGTTCCTTAAACATTAGTGGTCTTAGCTTTAAAATGATTGAATATGAAATTTTTTCAGGTTAACAGTTTTTGTTGTGCCAGTGATGAAAATATTGAAAAACACAACATAAGTATCGCTTTATCGCAGTGACAGTTTTAACTTTGTGTACACTTTTATTAGGGGATGTATGTGTCAGCTTGGCACATGTCATCTCTTGATCTTATTTTCATGATGCATTGACTTTGGGGACCTGGATGGCTGAGTGGTAACAGGTCGCAGACTTGTAACCACTAACCTAATACTCCTATCAAGGGTTCAAGTCCTGCTCGCAAAACTTCATATGTTATTAAGGTGTCCAGATACCTAGTTCAGGGATTTCACTAGTTCAGCTGGATATAGCTGTCCAGACTTTCCTCCCTCAGTAAGTCTGGTAGTCACAATGTAGCCGAAAAGTTGTGTGACAATAAACCCCAACAACCAACCATCCATTGACTTTGTTAAATTTATATTAAGTTTTATAGTGATTAGCCCAATTACTCCACAAATAATAGAGCTACCATATATATTGTCTACACTTTCATTAGGAGATGTGCATGTCAGTTTGACACTTGTCATCTTACCTTGACCTCATTTTTCATGGTCCATTGACTGACTTTGTTAAATTATGTAAAGTTTTTGTGATTAGCTCCATTGTCTTAGTAACCAAATATCAAGGAGAAACTGTTTCATCAGGGGTTGTATGTACATATCAGCTTGACATGTCACATGGCTGGGATGTCATTTTATGGTCCACCGACTTGGTTTAATTTAAGTCAAGTTAAATGATTATTTCATTTCTCAGTAACAACACATCATAGAGCAACCATGTTTGATTCACACATTTACGTAGACATGTACATGTCAGCTTGTCAGATGTCACCTGACCATGACCTCATTTTCTTGGTCCAATAACTTTGCTAATTCATGTCAGGTTTATGTGATGAGTCCATTTCTCAGTAACCACAGAGCGTAAAGCAACTTTATATGACCCACACATTCATCGTTTAATTTTCCTTTAATTTGATTGGTTGGTCATAAAGGTTTACACATCGATAAATTTTTTTTTGGAAAACCAAGATGGCGGCGATCTTTCGCCTCAGAACTTTAGTATATTTCTTTGCTTTTATAAAGCAAACGTTTAAAATTATTTCTTTTTAGAATGGAATTATAAGGATTAGATGCTCTTTTTAATTCGTTTATCGATGTGTAAACTCTACCTTTCACTTACAAACTTTATATAAAGTCCTTTGGACTTTACAAAGTTTGTGAGTGATTCGACAAAGTTTACACATCGATAAACTCATTTCAAAGCACATTTAATCCTACAATAACTACACTATTTCAATTTCACTTGTTCAGTCCGCGTGAATCTCTACAAAAATTGCAAAAAGAGTCTTATGACTAAAAAATAAAAACAATGATTTCACGTGCGAATATATCAATTTATTTAAATGGACGTATCAATTTATTTCACAAAAAATCTCTGTAAGTAATCGTCATTTTTTTCTACGTAAAACATACACAAAAGGTCGAGCACAATGCCTTTTTAATGTTTGCTGAATCTGTGATATTTCCGCATACTAAATTATGCTTAGCATAAAAATGCTTACGATTTTTTCTGTTCTTCCGGCTGATAATTTTGTTACAAATGTAATTTTTAAATATTATTCATGCATTATTCGATACACTTATGAAAGATATACTATATTTCACTTATGACAATAATGTGCATTTATTTTATGTTATTTCAGTCTGGTAATTCTTTTCAATGAAACTGAATACGTCTTTTTCATAATTTACAGGTATTTTATTAGTAATTGCAAATATGTGTTAGATTTCTAATATATTGAATTTCACCTTCTAGCATCCTATTTGAGCATGATCCGATATTAATCTGTATCTCAGAGATAATATGGATACATGTATGCTTACAAGCAACTGATTCATTTGACTGCAGCTAAAATATCCTACGCAGAAGTATTCATTACTTACATGTACATTTTGTAACATTAATAAAATGCTATCATCATTAGCTACATTCGACAGCATTTACTAAACCTTCACCGGTATAAGTGATACTGCTAATATTTTTGATTACGTTATACATGCAAAATTATATTGTTAAACTATGGTGATGTTTATTATCAATTATTATTATCACATCGTGCCTACAATAATTTCTGTTTATACTGGATTCACAATTTTTGTTAATCTGTTCATTCGATAAATTTAACTTGCAAATTGAAACTATAACTATTACTAGGAAAGGCGAGAAAAAACCGAAAGAGCAATCCAACGACAAAGGCAACATCGGGAACGAGGAAGACGAGAACAAACAAACAATACATGAATATGCAACAGAAAACACAAAGAGAAAAACTAGAAAAATAGATGAGCAACACGGACCC
>JAOXYI010000013.1:3842742-3853545 GCA_028566495.1 Lithophaga antillarum
TTGGTATATATCAGTTTTAGCTGTAATGAGAAAATATACTTTATGGTACATTAACTTGAAGCTTTTAAGAGACCAACATCTCTTACTTAAATGGTAATTGAAATATATGTTAATATTTTAAATTAATAAATATGTGCTAACAGGCAACATATTGTATACATATTCTAAGAAATTCTTTTTTTGTCAATCACTGGTACAGCACTGAATCAATTTAATACAACACCAAGCATATGCATGGGGTTAAATTTATGAATACAATAATGAATTCAATTCTAATACAATTTTGTTTCTAGTGAAACTGACCCAAACTGACTACAATATATGCCAGTATATATTGTTACTGTGCACAACCAGCATTTGATATCCTCAGATTTTGCAGATTATGGTTGAGAACTTTATTTACATTGGATTTATTCTGTAGATGTAATTACCATTCCAAATTAGAATTTGAAATTTAACTACACACACTCAATTATGATGCTATCAGACAGCTTCACCAGTCCAGTAAATCCACCATCATAAATATGCAAACTTATCAGATGGCCAGATAACTGGACTTGACAGTACAATAATTTGTCTAGAACATCTCGTCATTGACTGCTTATTAATGACATTGTATTATGGCCCAAGAGAAAGTTTTCAGGTCTGACTTCCATACATTTTTATATCTTTATACATCGAGAAATCTACTTTTAGCCTTATAAATACTTGTATTCAACAGTAATGTTCAAAGCCAGATTTGATGATTAACACTGATAACAGTTCATATAACACTAACACTGATAAAATACATAAAGACTATCTACTATAATACACTCTGTAATATAATGTCTTAGATCTCCATAATGAGTAAGAATTGTCAAATTTAAGTAGATACACGCCTTGACCAGGATAAGCATGACTCCCACAGTACACTTCTTCATGACAGTCCCGTCTATACACTGGGATAATTTCATCTGTAGGAGGTCTGTTGTCTTCCTTTTTACTTCCTTGTTCAACATCACCCTTGTTTTCTATAAAGTAATGTAAACTTATCAAATACAAAACCTAATGGAAGTCTGAAATGTCAGTCTTATCAATCCTTAGCCATTAAAACTGATTATTTAAACTTAATTTTTGTTTTATTTGTTAGCAAAAATAGAATAAGGAAGTTTTCTGATGTGTCTTTTCTTGTGTGAAATTTTCTGTCTTTACTGCAATATATCTTTCTGTGATTTCATATCTTTATAAGTATGTTTATCTCAACAGTGTTCTGTTTAATAAGCTCAATATTTTGTTTATGAGTTATCCTCCTTTCATAACTACCATTACATATGGCATGTTCTGAACTATCATTATTTTTTTCTGTAAAATTGAACATCTTCAAACCTGCTATTAGACTTATTTGTGAGAAAAGACTGATTAAAACTGATTTTTTTAACTTTGTGATTACTGTTCTCTTGACTTAGTTCATAATTGAAAATACTTCTGTGTCCATCCATTTACCTGAATTTCTGCACTTTCAAAGTGTGAATATGATGTTCTTTTGAGGTGAAGGGAATCAGTGCCCATTTTTATTGTTTGTTTTACCTTTGGAGATAAACATACTGTAAAGGGACTAATTTTTGCGGGTTTTTAATTTTGTGAATTATGGTGTGAAACCTGTTGCGAGTTTTTAATTTCGCAGATTTTTCTGTCTAGATATTTTCTACAATGATTATTGCATATTTCTGCGTGGGCTAATTTTCGCGGATTTAACTTCCTTGCGAAGTTAGCGAAAATAGACTCCTCGTGAAAATTTCTGCTTTTACAGTATCAAGAGGGCAGGTCTGGAATCCATTTACCACTTTAACCTTACCACATGTTTGTGTCTGTCCAAAGCCAGGACATACTATTTCATTGGTATTTTTTTTTATTTGTTTAAAGTTTAGGAGTAACATATTAACAATAGTGTCTTTTCTGCTATAATCAGTTGGATAGTGGCCAATCATTGTTTATCTTTTCCTTTCTGAACCGAAATAATGCTAACTAATGAAATAAGGTACACCCTGAGTTCTGATCATTTTTACAATGAAGAATTCTACAAATAAATTTTATGTAATTCAAAATTTGTTTTGTAAGTCTACTTTTCTCTAAAACTGAGAATACAATTAATATAGACAAACAACAAACAGTTTGCATTATAGTTCATGGTTTATTTGTTATTCCATTGAAACATGAATAATGGGACATTTTTATTTTTTATCAGTTAAGTTTAGTTCCATGTATTCCAATTTACTGGTGGTTTTTCTCCCACTTTGTAAAGATTTGCTGGGCATTGTATAATGTTACTCTGATGTAATGCCAGTCCAAGAAACCATTTTTTGTATTTTTAATTTAAAAAAAAAATTTTATCTGGTAAAGATTTTCTAATTCCATTAGACTTTAAATGTGCACTACATCATTGCATACAGAATAAGAGCTTTTTTATGTTTGAAACCAACTTAATTAGTCAAGTATCAGATAAGCTTATTATGGCGAATTTGATAGTCAATCTGATTAAGTCTGTATTAAAAACAAGAATATCATTATTCTTTTTATCAACAAAACACTCCAAAATAAATTTGTTAAATACCATTTAATTTAGATGTAACGTTACATAATGTGTTTAGTTTTGATGATTGATGTTTGATATACAGACAATCCTCTAGAAATGGCAATAATATGATGCCATGGCTTGTGACATCATAGACTGGCCTGATATTTTCTCATACCAGGACATGTCCATGATGCTGATTATTTTTCAGATGACATAAAAGGGAATTTGCATAAATATGTGGTGAAATGAAAACAACTAATTATGTTAATTTCTCCCATGATTCTGTACTTTTACTGAGTGGAGAACAATTTGTTAACCACTAGCAGTTAAAATTTCTTTGTGCGATTTCCCGCCCATTTCTCCTCTATTCTCAGCTTGTCATTGGTGAAAGAAACAATTATGACATCACATTACTAGTAACATCACTGGTACTGAAACCAGTGCTGAGGTTCCATACATGAATTATACTGACAATTTGTGTGTTTAAATCAAAGGAGAAATAAGTTCTCCTTCTACTACCCGTGGATTATGTTATTTCTCCAGTCTTGATTGTTAAATTTTAAATTTAACCAGCTTGCCAAGAAGAATTGTAGTCCACAGGAAGCAGAAGGAGAATCTATATCTTTATATGACAGGTAACTAAATACCTTGTTGTTCTTCTTCTAAATCTTCTTCATCACTGGATTCACTAACATGTACAGTTACTGTATTACTAGGTTCTACTGTCCACTCAAAATATACACCAAATCCTATATCATAGTAGTCTGTAGAAAACTCCCAAAATAAACAGGAACCATCTTCATGTGTAGGTACTCGTACCTGAAATACACAAAATATCAAATATACACCAAACCATATGATATGTTACAGTAATCAGTAAAAAACTCCCAAAATAAACATGAACCATGAACCATGTTCATGTGTTGGTACTTGCACCTGAAATAAACAAGATATAAAAATTTCCAAATTCATTGGTACAAAGTATCCAAAAGAACATGAACTATCTTTAAGAACAGTACTTGCATCCAAAAGGTATTTTGTCCATATTCCACACTGCAGTGGATAGTATGCTGTACACAAAATATGCCGTAAAGAGCATTTCATACAACAAAGCTCAAATGTGTGAACATTCCAGATTATAATATCTACTAATATTCTAGAATCCTATAAGTAGGGAGTTGTTATAAGTATATTTTCCTTTCATAAAATTTATATAATTGCACTTTCAGTTAGTAAAATGAATTTTCCTTCAAAGGACAGTGTCAAGAAACATTATTAATATTTACAGAGATATGATCAAAGGGAGATTACTCTAAATGTCTTCCAGTGAATTTCAAAACCTGATGAAAGTAAAATCCTTTTAATGTGATGTCAAATGTTCAAACACATTCAAATGGACTTTTTATACCCCCAGCACATTGTGCAGTGGGGATACACATCAACTGGTTTGACATTGTCTAACTGTCTGTCTTTCCACAAATAGTTTGTTAGTATGACAACTACTGAGAAAATTAACCAACTGTAAATATTTTTGGAATGACATGACAAAATATCAAAACCTTGGTTAAATCAAGTTGTAGTGCAAACAACAGTTAACATCTGTTAAGTTCAACATGTTGTTCATTTTATTCTATGTGTTTCTGTTCTTATATTTCACGCACAAAAATGAAATTTGTAAATTTTGATGTTTTGTTTTTGTGTGTATCCTATTTTTATTGCTTATTCTTTCAGTCTGAGTGCCCTGCATTAGAACTTTCCCAGAGGGAGCCAGTGTATTATTGCTGAAAGTTCATTCTAAACTGCAGGGGCCTGGGTAGCCATGTGGTTTAGGTTGCTGAGTCATGAACACTAGCCTAACACCAATGTTAGGGCTTCAAGTCCCACTTGCCCTGCTTAATTTGTTAAGATTCTCAGACACTTACTTAAGGTTGGGGGTTTGACAAGTCAGCTGGATACCTGTCTGGGTTTTCCACCCCAATGAGTCTGGTAGTCATGGTATCACTAAAAAATTGCTATAAGTGACAATAAACCCTAACAACTCAACCCAAACCACTTTCCAAACTGTTTCAAATTGTCCTACCTAACCTAACATGTTTCATCAAACTATATTTTAGAAGTGTTACTGTGCTTATTTATTTACATCTGCACACTTCTAAGATGGCCTTTTTAGACACTTTCCAAAAGTTAGTGATTTTTTTTTTTTGAATACTTCAATTCGTATTAAGTGCCACTAACACAATACAACCATTTTATTTATCTTTAAATTAATCAAATCAGTTTTTGAAAAAAACAAAAACCACCTGTACTTTAAATAACACTTAAATGATGTGTCAAGGTCTTCTTCACCTTATATTTATAGAGATGATTGTTATTTCTAATGATACCGTCTAATCTTTACAGTTACATCAACATATGTTTCTTTCAATTACAACATTACATCATAATTTGAATTGATGGAGAAGTTGTCAAAATGCCAGATAACTAGAAGCAATGCTGTACTTCTTAAGCATCAAATAAAGTCAAGAGCTTTATAAAATAATATCCCAATCCATTTAATTCATTGATTTTCTTCTTAATGCCTATCAAGATGATAAAAAATATCAATAATAAGGATTCATATTTAATTTCATGGTTTGTCTTCAAATCAATGATCCTACGAAAATATATAAAAAAAAATGCACAAAATTTTGAACAAATGAAATGCAGTAACAAGAATGAGAAGAAGCAATTTATTTCCCACAACATTCACTGAAAAGTGTTACTTTAAATATTCAGTACAACAAAATACAGGAAACAGAAAAACACTACACAAAATTAAATTACAACATACAGCTTCTGATAAAGGAACTTATACCTTATTTATTTTATCCTCTTGGGTCAGACATTGGTTAATTGAAAGTTCCTACATTTAATAAGTTCTGGAATTTAATCAATACTAACTAATATCTTGATGTACTACAATTATATACAAATGGTTAACTCATTATGTTGCAATTACTGGTTTCAGACATCTTAACAACTGTAAATATCAGAAATTGCACAAGGCTTTGAACTTCTTATCCCTAAGATCAAAGCTATAACGACTGTACATAGGAGAAATTGCATAATGTTGTAAACTCCCAACCCCTTAAGATTAAGAAATTTACTACTTGTAAACATAACTGAAGTTTCGATGACATTTTAAGTTTTACTTTTGGTAAGTGAAGTATGTACACAAAAGTGACACACTGGCACACAAATATATATTTAAAACAACAGAAAACCAATGACAATTTTTTTTTTCAATTTTCCAGTGTGAATTGTATCTAATCAAGTAAACTAAGGGCTGAATTTTTAGCATAAATTTATTATGATGTATATGTTCCATCACAATCAAATACTGGTCAACATGTTGAACATAAAGTTTTCAAACTACCATTATCAAAAAAATTTCTGGTGTGGAAAACTTTAAGTTTTGAAGGTTCATGAGCTATTAAGATGTAGCTAAAGTCTCACCATCATCAGCTTTGCTGGACAGTTACTGTCAACTGCTACAATGAGTAGTTATTATCACCAGCTGTACTGGGTAGTTACTGTCAATAGCTACTACGAGTAGTGATTGTCACCAGCTATGATGAGTAATATCGATAACTGATTAGTTGTTATCATTGAGCAGCTGTTGTCACTAGCTGCAGTGAGTAGTTACTGTCATCAGCTCAATGAGTGATTACTGTCACCAGCTACCATGAGTAGTTATTTCACAGCTATGATTACAAGTGATTGTCACTAGCCAATTAGCTGTTGTCATCACCAGCTATAATTCATATTTACTGTCATCAGCTACGATGGGTATTGTCCCCAGATAAGTAGTTATGGCCACACGCTATCATGAGCAGTTATTGATATCAGCCATGATGAGAAGTTACTATCATAGCTATGATAAGTAGTTATCATTCCCAGCTGTGACTGTCACTAGTCATGATAAGTTTTTTAAGTTTTTACCTATGATAAGCATTTATTGTCTAACTATGATGAGTACATTTTGTAATTACTGTCACCAGCTATAATAAGCAGCTACTATCAGTAGCTATAATGCAGATATTTATCATCACTAGATACAAGTAGTAGTTCTTCTCACCAGCCATGCTGTCACTAGCTGTGATGAGTAGTTATTGTCACCTGTTATGATTGGTAGTTACTGTCACTAGCTACTGTGAGTAGCATATCATCAACAGCTATGAGTAATTATCACTACCTGTGATCAGCTGCTAACATCACTAGCTATGAAGAGTAATTACTTCTACTACCTGTGATAAGTAGCCATTATCACCAGCATGAGGAGTTACTGCCACCTGCTGTGATGAGTAGTTATTCTCACTAGCTGGGATGAGCAGCTACTGTCACCAGCTACTGTCATTAGCCATCATTAGTTATTGTCACCAGCTGTTATGAGTAGTTCTTGTCACTAGCTATGATGAGCAGTTACTGTCACCAGCTATGATGAGTAATTAACATCATGAGGTATGATTAGCAGTTATCATCAGCTATGAGTATTTATCGTCACCAGGTATGATTTTTTGTTACTATGATAAGTATTTATCATCACTGGCTATGTTCAGTAGTTATCATGACTAGCTATGGTGAGTAGTTCGCATTAAACTAACCTCGTCAAATTCAGTTTAAGACCTTATGACATACAATGATATCAGATTTAAATTCTTAGATGTGCTGAAGGAAAACCAACAGCAGGAAAGATTAGAATTTATTTTATGGAAAATTGAAGAATCAAAATGGTAAAACATGCAGCATAAAATAAACTTCTAGAAAAATACAGATGATCTATAATGAGCAGCCTTCATAGCAGCTGAAAAAATTACAGAGCTTTATATGTCTTCTTAACTGACTCGTTATCAACAACTGGAAATTGGTTAGTTTAGAAATATGAATGTTGCCTTTTTAAGTGTATTATTTTTTTGTAATCAATACTCTTAAGAAAAGTAAAATGTCAGATGTTCCCAATTTGGTAGCAATATTTCAGTCTTTATAATAAAAAACCCTTTAAACTGTATTGCTAAATATGAGGTCATTGTGAATGTTAACAACAGAAACCTAAAAATTAACAATTGGATTCATTAAATGTAGTTTATTGAACAAGTTAGATAATGTTTCTATAAAATAAATTAAACAGATCAAAGGATAAAATGAAATGAAGCTTTCAGGTAGGCACATATTTCAGGGAATGAAAGGATATACAAAGCAACACTGCCATCATCATAGCAACCAATACTTACAGTAACAGTTTCTCCTGAACCTATTTTTATTACTGAATCTTTATCTTTATGCAGAGATTCTTTGAATTCTTTTATATCTTTACGAGTCCACATAGAGGCTGCAGCAAGAGGAGGTAACTCATCTAAAAACACAACATATACTGATAACCAAAAGAAACAAAAAAACAACATGCAAAGAATATATAATAGTGATTATTCAAGAGACAGCCATGGATGTAAATACTGTACTGAAAAAGTTGTCCTTTCAAATTTGGAACAAAATCAAAAACTTTTTGAATTTGATATGAACAAGATTGCAGTTTTTGAAATTTCAAAAATTACAGTAATCAAAATGTAGATTGTGATGAAGCAGAATTTATTTTCCAAAAGTTCAAACAATTTCCAAATATCTACATCCTATGACTAGCTATCCACTACAGAAAGACAGTGCAGATATACATTCTAACTCACTGTGGCAGTAGCCAGGGATGCTATCTTAATCACATTCTCTTTACACGATTTTACACTGTCTTTAAAGGTCTTAATATCTTTACGAGTCCAGATTGATGCAGGCATTAAAACTGGCATCGGAGTTGGAAAATCTAACAAAATATTAAAACTGATATATAAATTAAACTGCAAAAGAACTGTCCATATAAAAGGTCCATTGATTTTATCACAAAACAACAGATAATATATCCTTTTCTTACAGTAATATACTATATATAGCTCCTTGAATATGTTTTTTTCATACTCTTTTCTTAAATCTAAGTCAAAACAAAATTTTACATTCTGTTTGTTAGAAAGGACTTGACACTTTTAAGTTATATTGTGTTGACCAGTTTATTGGTAAAGAAAGCTTTAGAAACCAGAGAGAACTATAGAGTATTGACAAATAACTGTTAAACATTGTCATGCAGCCATTGTTTTAGCACTTCCTCAAATGTGTAATCTCACAACCTTACTGGAGATAAACTACTCATCTGTGTTACCAACTGTCTGGAACAATCAACTGATAATTAAGGCCCCACAATTTATAACTAAAATTGGAATAGGTCAATATTTCAGAAGTTCAGTGGACAATAATAACAATATATCATGAAGTGATTAATTTTCTAAGTATCAATTAAATTACCTAATTCAACATACTACATGACAGTTACCATTACAATTATTTCCCTTGTGACATTTTTGATGAAAGACAAAACTAGATAGTTGTCAGGAGGTTGATTCAAGTGAAATATTTAAAAACTGGTACAAATAAAGAAATTTACTTGAAACTTCTCATTCAGTAATGTGAAGCCAACAGACACTCAGCAAGATCTGTTCAAAAATTCTTACTGTTTCCAGGAAGCCCCCAGTGTAAGTAGGTTTCATGTAGCTTGAAGGACTTTGCTATGAAATGTCCTTTGCCACATTTATTTAATCAATACTTTATACTCTTGTTGATACTTGGAATATACAGTGAAAATCTACAAAACATAATGAATTCAACAGGATTCCCTTCACAAGGTTGTCCACTTAAACAAGATAATGTCCTTGTTCCCAGACAACACACTTTCAGTGTTTCATTTACAGAAGAGGTTTGCTGTGTCCTCTACTTATATTACAATCCAAAAGTTATGACATAGCACAATGAGATGATTTTATCTGCTGTGACTTTACAAATGTTCATGTACAGTTCCCTCAATACAAGGAAATAGTTTGTTGTTTTCGATCTATAATAAATTTCCTAACCTAAAAGGGCATTGTTAATTTCTTATTTTTACATAAAACACAGATACGACATATCAACATAATTTGTATATTTTCACACCAAGAAGTCTGTGAATATTTTTTTATTTTTCATAATTTTTTAGTCATGTCCATATCTATCCAAATGAACTTGATCATATTTCCCACCTTTTCCAGGGCCTGGGTGGCTGACTCATAACCACTGGCGTAACACTGTTCTTGTGGGTTCGAGTCCTGTTTGAAACATTCATGTGTTATTATTTCCAGACACCTACCGAAGGTTGGGGGGGTTCACCGTTCAGTTGGATAGCTGTCTGGGCTTTCATCCTCCAATTAGTCTGGTAGTCATGACATAACAGATAAAATTGCTGAAAGTGATGATAAACTCAAACCATCAACCAATCCACCTCTTTCTCTTACCATTTCAAGTCATTTCAGATGCTCAAAAAGTATTTAACAGCCATAAATTGGTGGCAAACTGCTTTGAATGCTGACATAATGTGGTCTACATCATTGGTTATGTCATAAACCTTCCTTATTTCAGCGCTGCTTCATTGCTGATACTTTTTTGGTATATTTTGTTAAATTAGAATAAAATTTAAGATTCCCCCTCCACCCCATCATTTTTGTTAGAGATGGATGACAATATACAAACTGACCTGATGTGACCTACATTTTACAGTTCTGTGAAACATATGACAATGATAAACCAGTGTTTTCTATGAACTGTAGAAGCAACACAGTCATACTACATCAAATGTGTCATAAATCCAGAGTGGTTTTTACTTATTCAACACTACTATAAATTCAATGGAACCTATTATAAGCTATGTGATATCCTGATTAACTGTCAATAATATTTTTTATTTGAATTAAATTTCTATAAGCCATTTGTTTACACTTCATTCAATTAAATTCTATTCATATTCAAGTAAACTGGTATGAATACAAAAAAGTATACGATGCTTTAATAACAATCAATAACAATGAAAAGTACCTACTGTTTAATGAATAACTATATATAAACTTGACATTTAAAAATACAACAAATTCATCACTAATTCATAGAAAATGTAAAAATATTGATTATGGCAAGGTTACCTGCAAATAGTGAATTATCAAAGCCTTATAATGGTACCTTTCTTAAATGGCCATCTCACTAGAGGCCAGATCACTTAACTTTCAAAAAATTGTGAAAGCATCATAGATGCATAAGCCGAGTTGCATTCTTACACTATATCAGTCTGAAAGTCAATATCTAAG
>JAOXYI010000013.1:3995583-4012697 GCA_028566495.1 Lithophaga antillarum
ATAGTCAGGCATTTTCCACTGACACTGACTTACTTCACCAATAAACGGTGTCACAATGGTATGGTTGAACAATAGTTGAAAATGGACCTGAATTCCATTCAAACAAATAAATTTACTGTTGCAGTTCTAGTCTTATTTAAAAGCTGTTATGTATACAGCAGTTACTGATAAACATAGTTGTGTCCAAACTCCATTTGGAAAACTGCTGTAAAAATAGTATTCTGCTGTGTTGACTTGTCACATTATCCTGTGCATGTGGACTCCTGCATTTTCTTAACTATTGGATAAAATGACTTAGAAATTTAAATTTGTTGTCAGAAAAAAGGAAGATAAATTTGTGTTAAAAGAAGTGGGTTGGGGAAAAGGAATGATTGTACAGTCCTACAGACATGGATTCGGGATTTTGAAAAGGGGGTTGTCATAGCCAAGACCTACCTCCTCCCCCCAAAAAAACAGATGGGGATCCAAGGCTAATTCCATATCAATTTCTATGGTATTTTAAAAACTTATCACAGAAAAAGTTGGATGGGGGTCTTGACCACGTGACACTGCCCTCAGATTCACCACTGTCCTACATTACAAGAGAGGTCTCATTACCTCTAGAAGTAAAGCCTCCATTATCTGTTTCTCCTACAAATAACTTGATATTTTATTTTATTGAAATACACCCTAATTTATGGTTTTAATGACAGACAGTATTAAAATAAGACTAGTTAAAATGAAGATGTACAGGTTTATAGGTGAAATGACTTTGAAAACCTAGACAGACAAGCAATAAAGTTTATACTATGATAAATTATACAAATAATGTAAAAATCTTAATTGCTAATTTATCTACCAAGCAATTAAAGATTTGCACATGAAAGTAGTGATGTAGGTTAATACAAACTTATAAATGGATCTGGATATTGATACAGCCAGTTTTATAGCATAGAATATCTTTTAAATTTGATTGAAGATGAAAAAGATTATAGTGTGTCTTAAATGCTTTCTGATCGGTTGTTATTGTAGGATACTGGGGGGGGGGGATTTTCTGAATCGCTCAAAGGTGTACTTGAAATTTTCATTGAATCAAGACTCTTATGTGTTAGCCCAAGTATTATAGAAAACAAGAAAGTTATCTTTCCAAAAATATTCTTTTGACATTATTTTCAAAAACTAATGTTCTGTTATTTTTCATGTTTTCGATACTGGGACCCCAGGACTCCCCATCAGTAATGTGATATAAGAGAAAAGGCAGGTAAATTATATAAATAATGAATTAAAGTGATGACTTCAGAATGTGTATTTAGATCAAAAGATTGTTTATATAAGTAATAAATATAGCTACTGTATACCTAGGGCAGGTGTCAGTACACCTGTGGTATATTAATACCTGTAATTATTTCACCTTAATTTATAACTTCTAACCTTGTCACACCTATTCTGATGTTTGTGGTTAGATGTGGTTATTGTGTTCATTCAAAAAAGAAACAGTAACCTCTAAAGGTGTTTTACATCAAACAGACATCGGGATGCTGAATTGTTTGAATGTAATGATTAAACGTTTAAACTTTTGAAAATCAGAAACCACACCCTAGGATAATGCTTAACCTTTATAAGCTAGTGTCCAAGTAGCTAAGGAGTAGGAGGTCTTCTCAGATGAGGTGCCATGAAAGCAGTTACTGATCTATCAAGGTGGTATCTATGTTCCCGTCCTCCGGCAGTTAAAATTGAGAGCTTTGGAAACTACCTATACAAACTGGCTAAAAGAGATAACCAGTGATGTATTGTATTGGAAACAGTTACAAACCTTCTGTAATGGTTTTTATGTTTTCTTTCTCGATGACTCCAACCCAGCATATCTTCAGAAGCTTCTATCTGTACAAATGGCCTATAGCAAATCTCTACATACATATTGTAGTGGAACCAGTGAATGTTTGTATGTTTCATTCCTCTGAATTCATAGCTTCAGAAGCTTCTGTCCAGGCAACTAGCCAGAACCAGTTCCTCTATGATACAGTGTGGTGGAAATAAATTATTGAAGCTGCCATGGTTCCTTTGTTCTAAGAATTAATTCAAGGCATTAGTTTTATAAGCTGTTTAAGCAAGTAGACAATGAGATGTCCAGAAATGCATCATAGTTGATGAACTGATAAACCTGCTCTGACTGGTGTTCCTCTAGACAGCAGTATCTGTATCATAATTTAATAGATTTGATTTTGCTAATTTGTCCAGAAATTTATGTTTGCTTGTAGTAATTGTGTTGATTTAAATTATTTCTCAATGCAGAAATACCAAGCACTTTTACAAAACTGGAGAAATAATTGTCGTAAATGTTCTTTGTTCAGACCACATTCAAAACCTTGTTTTATGCTTGTTTAAAACGTTACTGGAACCTTGTGCTTAATGTTTAAGGAATATTTCTATGAGTTGACACATGTACCACTGTACTCAGGGTCAGGATCAAGTTACAGATTCTTGGATTTACCTCCTTTGAGGTAGGGGGCTGCTTAAGGTCACTGACTCACAACCATGAGCCTAAACACCACTGTCTTGGTTTTGAGCCCTGCTCTCACCCCGCTTCATGTGTTAAGGTTTCCAGACACTTTCCCAGGGACAGTGGTTAACTGTCCAAGCCCCCCCCCTCAAGGGAGTCTGATAGTCATGATAAATCTAAAAAAACTGCTGAAAGTGATGATAAATCCCAGAAACTCCACCAGACCCTTAGTGACATAGCTGGAATTTGTCAGATGATTAAACTTGACCACTACGTATTTAATTTGTAAACCGTTTTGCTAGGCTTTCACAATAAATACTCTTGAGGTACCTTAAACTCCAAAGTTGTGATGTGTTCAAGCCCTGTGTGGTAAACAGCAGAACATTAACCAGGCACCTGTTCACCCATCATTTGGATGGACTGTTGTTGGTGAGGATAGGCAAAAAAACGTAAGTTAGGCTTAGGGTGTGTGAAAATGTTGTCACTTGCCACTAACAAAGACAAAATTTTCACACATCCCAAGCCTAACTTACATAAATACAAAGTTTACAGATTGGCTCATGGGGAAATCAGTGGCGAGCTACTGTGTGTAAGATGGCTGATACCCTGGTGTACAGATGTTTAACTGTTTACAGAGTCAGATTTCTTATTTGTCCAAGAAAACAAACCTGATGAATGACATATAGAGCTCAAATTCTCACAGGGAAAATTTTGAAAAGTACAAATATACAAACTGTTTTGAGTTGATGAAGTCAACTTGGAGCCGTTCTAATCTTTTCCACTAATCCATGTATTACTTACCTAATATAAAGAAACATAAATTAGGATAGGGCAGTCACACAGTATTTACACCATAGATAGTGTATTGGGTGTCTATTGATAGATACATTGACAATGGATGTCAAACTTGTAATAAACCTGCTGACCTGATTGTAGGTATTTTTACCTGAATACATAGGTAAAGGTCCCCAGGTATGATGTTGACATTTCAATAATATAAGTAAGGGTAGAAAGGACCAAAGGTATTTTGTTATGGTACCGATATCTCAGTGATATACGTACTTGTAAGGGTAGAATGGACTAACAATATTTTGTTAAAGGTCCCTTAGTATGATACAGTAATGTGTTCCATGCAGTAAAGTATTTTAGGGTTAAATTGACTGAATAATTCTTGTTAAAGGTCCCTTGATAGCATACAGAAATTTTACAAATTATGTAAAATATTGACAGCCCAACCTGACCTAGGGATCTGAATACACCCAGAAATCTGTTAAAGCCCGTAAGTATGATACAATGATTTCAGTAATGTGTTTAAGTACTTTATTTTAGGGTTGTATGGACAAAATGTACAGTAGTCCCCCTCTTATAAGGCCACGCCTTCTGTACTGAAAATGTGGCCTGATAAAAGGGGTGGCCTCTGGTGAGGGGTGAATTTTAGTATAAAATTACTAACCTAATGCTAAGTGAAGTGGCTGTTGGTGAGAGGGGCCTTATAAGAGGGGATTACTGTATTTGTTTGTTGCTATTGATTGATCGTATGTAGTTGTACAGGTTACTGATTTTACTGTTATATTTTTAGGACGTGTGTGTGTACCTATTGACCCTGATAATGTAGATAGCTTTGATCCATTTAAAGTACCAACAATAAGGTAAGGGTATTTTAATGTACTGAATGATTGATTGATTGATGATGTGACTTTCACTAATTTATTGGCTGTATTGTGGTAGTAAGTTTTATTTGTGGAGGAAGCCATGTAGAACCAACAACCTTCAGCAGGACTGATAAACTTTTTTTCGCCTCGGAGACAGGGATATCTCATGATTTTGGCGGTGTTAGATCAGCTTATCTTACACCCCTGTGGGGGAGCTGACTCACCTCTATCACCAGCCTGTGCTAAAAAATAAAAATATCAGATCCCACTTCAATGTTTTGGCCTACTTAACAATAAAACACTGTTCCCTTACCTATGAATCACGATTATCTATACTTGCTACTGTTATTAATTTGCTAAATGAAATATTCTTTTATTAGATTTGATGCTTGTAACAGAAATTCTCTCCATATTTTGTTTACAAATGTAAAATGACGTTACTTTGGTTACGTTTTGGTTTTATTTGTTTATCGGTGTTGTCTTGCGTCATCCGGATTGTGCTTTTTGTTTTCTACCTTCAACTTTGATATCTAGTGTTATTTCACTTTATCGGCAATTTATATTTTTTGCTTTTGATCTTACCGACTGATATTGTCAGTATCATCGTAATGCCGTGATATAGAAAATTATCGGGTATTGTCATGGCAATGTGACGTCATACTGACTCTGACGTTGCCGATAAAAATTATCACAGGTATCACAGCTGCCCTATCAAGTTCGCTGCGAGGCTGATGATCATTTCCGTCTGGACCTTCAAAATTGCTGTTATTACATACACTATTTACAAAATGTTCCTACAGGCCGCCAACTGGGCCATGAGTCTCGTGTGCAAAAGTCATGGGTCTCGTGTTCAAATCTCTCGGAATCTTTCTAATTTCATAAAACATGCGTGACGAATTGTGTATGCAATACCTTTGTTGTAATAATTGTGTCAGGTTAAATAGTTGTTTGGCATCCAAAAAATTGCCATGTTAAATCGGAACTGTTTACATTGGATTCTACTTTCGTTTTCAATGTTTTGGTTATAAATTAAATTACGAAATCGTAGTCGGTCAGTATTCCGGGATTTATCAGTGGACTGAATAAAATCCGTGTATTTATATATAAAGCCGTCTGTTAGGTGCTGCGGATTGCATACTAAGCTTTATTAAAAGCTAAACTTGTCTTGCATGTAAATAAATTTATTTCTGTAAATTAAGCGTTTTTGTTAAATTACACTAACAGGTTAAATTGCAGCTAAGTCTATTATGAAGTGTACGAAGCAGATTTTAGGAATATTCATCGTCCAAAACGTATCAGTATTATTTAAAACTTTGTATAGAGTTAATGTGGAAGATGGGAGACAGCTATACTGTTACTGAAGAAATACTGACGATATCGAACTTGACCTGTATTTTGTGTTAAGGAACACTGCGTTCAAAGAGTAATAGAATCGGTCTTCAGGAACAAAAAACAGAGCATTTTTTGCGGTCGTATAACAAAAACTACACTATACAGAACGTTTTTCGTTTGTTGCATGTTTCATTCAACCCATTATTGTTTCATTTTTTGTCCATTATTGGCCCATTTCGGTCAATTTTTAGTCCATTTCGGTCCATTATTGGCCCATTTCGGTAAATTTCGGTCCATTTTGGTACATTTCGGCCCATTTCGGTCATTAGTCTAGCCCGTTATATAACATGTATAAGTAATGGAAACAAATTTATGTCTCTATCCGAAATACCTCTACACGGCATCTGTTGCTGTCAATGATCATGGAAGATCTCAGTTTTCATATTTTGTTTTAAAGGTCTGTTGTGTATGGTTTAAACGCGTCATACTAATTTTGGCCTCTAAATAAAAAATTATCATGATCTCATCCGTCGGACAGGTCCTAATCAATCCTGGTAAGGAGATGTGTATTCAAATTTTATTCGGAATTTTACGCTTGCCTTAGTACTTACGACAAATAAATGAAGCAGCTGTTGCATTTCATTCGTCCGAGGTCAATTTGGAGTAGCTATATATAGAGGAACATGGTATTTGTAGAGTTCCGTAGTATCTGTCAAAAATTCTATTTTTACGTTGTATATATGTAAGTGGTCTATAAATAATATTATATATTTTGTATATATATTATGGCAAAACGCGGTGGTGGATAAATGTAGGAACTCGTAATGTGTTTTAATTTTTTTTATATTATTGTTCATGTTTGATATTTATACCCGCACTTTCTGAAGAAAGTTCGGGTATATTGTAATGGGCCTGTCCGTCCGTCCGTTCGTTAGATGAAATTTTGTTCAATTTTGACTGTAGGTGTTTTATTTTGATGTAGTATTGTTCCTTTTTATCTGTAGATCTGAAATCAGGTCTCAGATTTTTTTCATGGGTTCAGTGCCAATAAAAGGGGCCATGTAAAGATTGTTTTATATATAATACTATTGCAGATTAAAATTGTACTCAGTTAATACATCTAAAAATGTTTCGCAAAATTTGTATGCAATTCTGGCATTAAATGTTTGTAAAATATATTTTTCTTCACGGTATCTGTTGTATGCGTTTCTTTGATGAATATACTGTAAATGTTTGTTTAAATGTATCCGTGTTTTTTGGTTTTTGGTTTTTTTTGTTTTTTTTTCAAAGTGTCCAGAAATTTTAAACCACAAAGACAAAACATGCAAACGAGATTTCATTTCATGTCTGAATAATTATGTTATGTCTGCTTCGTCCTACCTCATTTGCGTAAAACTTTTCACGTGACCTTAAACACTAAAAGGATCTGGCAAATGTTTGTTTCCTAATGACAAAGGTGCAGACAAGACAGTGGCTAAGAATATCTATGAAAAAAAGTAAAATGAATCACAAACCTGGTCAAGACAAAGAGTATTAAAAACTAAAGCCAGTTCTTACATGGTGCATAGAAAAATAAACACATCCAGCTACACGCGCATGAACGAGTGTGTTGAATGACATGTTTTATTCACAAGTAAATTGTGTCTGACATCTGAACTTAAAGAAAAAATTGATACAATCGAAATGGACTTATGAATAAAATGGGACTGGACGACAGTAACGTCTTGACACAGTACTCGTGTTGAACATTGCAACTGAAAAAGTTCTGCAGAATGAACCCGCCACAAATAAATGGGAATGATAATAGATGCTCAAGAAGGGTAAAACACATACTATTCTACGATGTCAGGTACTAAAATGATTTTAAATAAAATGTTCTATAGTTTACGATCCCACACTTTCTAAGGAAAGATCACAGATACTGGGATTTCCCCCGTCAGTCCGTCAGATTTTCGCGTGACGCTAACTCCTCCCACATTTTTTATTTTTTATTAAGATTTAATCACTCAATATTAAACCAATTTATTAAACTGAAGTTATCGTCTGGTAAAAAGGAGTTAATGTTCTTGATTTTTTAAAGAACATAAGCGTCATAGCTTCTCATTACATAAGTGTTGTTTTTAATATCATAAGCGGTATTCCCGCCTTTATTCGATATAAAATTGCATGCTTTGTCCGCTTTGTTAAGTTTTGGAAGTGACATTGAAGGAGACCCAACACAACAGAGTCCAGACATAAGATAAGTATAAATGTTTTCTTGTTTAGTTGTTCAAATAGTTAACTAAATTTTACTTTCCTTTATGTAAATTTTTCGTTGAATTTTGTTCGTTTTAAAGCTGTCATTAAGTAATCTAAAGTTAAATTTTCCAGCAAATGGATTTGAATCTGAAAATTGTTATTATTAGGCAAACTGGTTAACCGTTCGGATACTTATTCATCGATTGAAGTTATAATTTAAATGAACGTTTGTCTACAGGTAGATGAGTATACAATTATTTGTGTTTACTAATGATGCGTAGGTGACGAGTGTTTAAACAGTTAGATGATTATACACTTGCGATTTGTTTAACGTTGTTTGTCAATTTATTACACACGTACGTTTACATAAATAAGCCTTTGCACGCGCTGTTTGTTTATATGTTCATTAGCTCTAACTTTATTGATTACTTTTGCTTGAAATGTTTTATGTGATTACCGAAGGCAATTTATATTGATTACATAGACAATATATATCTTAATTTTATACTAAAAGTTTCAAATAGTTTTGATTACCGTAGCAAAACGTTAAGTGATTAGTTGCTTATTAACGCCACCACCCCCACCCCCCTCCACACACATTTGCAGGCGAATGAACATAGTTCAAGTTCTTAGATTTATATTTTATATATGTATGTTCCAGTTTTCATTGTGTTGAATTAATTTAATTGATTTATATTTCTACAATGAGGATTATTAATTCAATAGATGACATTAATTTTGTTGAAATGTTAATGGAATATTTAAACTGTAGTAGACGAATTCTAATCTGGATTTTAATTTATAATAGTTAATTACAATACCGAGAGGGAGAGGACGGCGCCCTAGATAACAAAAGCCTGTTGAACAACCTCAGCCAGCTCCCAGAATTCTTAGAAAAAGGGCTCCTCCTATGAATGTTGTGGACATACCGGAAGCTGAACCACCTCAGGAAAGAAGACGGCGTATGGAACAAGAACCGGAACGCCCGGTGTTGAACAATAATGAAGAAGAAATAGCTGCTCTAGGTGAGGTTAATGAAATATTTGACGAACCTTTAATGTTACCAGGTTTTAATGAAGCTGACATATTTCTAAGTCAGAAAGTTAAAGAAAAAATTTGGAATTTCGAATATGTAGATATGGCCCTTATGCATCGTAATAATTTTAACAGTCAGCATAACAATGAGGACACCATAGGTGTAAATGATGGTGTGTTAGCCATTCAAAAAAAGGTTAAAAAAAGCATACTATAAACTCAATTGAAGATTGGACAGATGCTTTCATTGCTTATGCCCAGGTGCTTATTGAAAGACACCCTAGAAAAGCTAATGAACTTTTTGCATATATGTCAATTATAAGGGGGGACAGCTAATGAAAGTTCTATAGACAAATGGTATAATTATGACCAACAGTTTCGTCTAAGAGTATCTAGAGATCATACAAAGAAATGGTCATCTATAGATGGTTTTCTGTGGATGCGAATTTTAACCATTAATACACCAAAACCTAATTCTAAGTTTGGTTATAAATGTTATGATTATAATTTCAAAGGTTCGTGTACTAAGAGGAATAATTGTCAATATAGACATGTTTGTCTTAAGTGCAATTTTGCTCATCCAGCTATTAGATGTCGTAGATTTATGGATGGTGAAGCAGGATATGGCCCCACTAGGTTCAATAGGTATAATCATGCACCTTATCAGCAGAATGTTAGGTTATCTCAGAATTTTAGCAATATTTCGAACAAAAAACCTTTGAAAGGTGCATTTAACAAATAAGTTTAATATTTGGGCTTTAGGGACATCTCCTATGAATACTGATGCATTGGCCAAACTTGTTGAAATATACCCTGATAAACAAAGCGCTGAAGAGCTTCTGAATGGATTTAAATATGGGTTTAAAATTCATTATGAAGGGCCGAGATATTCAGGTGAATATATATAGGAATTTGTTATCTGTTTTGCAAAATCCCATTGAAACTCAAAAGAAGTTGAATAATGAAATATCATTAGGACGAATGGCGGGCCCATTTAAGTGCAAGCCCATCTCTAATCTCCTCTGCTCTCCTATTGGTTTAGTTCCAAAGAAAACTGGCGGCCTTAGATTAATAACACATTTATCATATCCACCAAATGATAGCATAAATGATTATATTGATACTCAGTATACAAAAGTATGTTATTCGTCATTTGATAATGCAGTCAATATCGTACAAAAAAATGTGGAAATTTGCTTTAATGTCAAAAATGGATATCAAATCAGCATTTCGGCTGCTAAAATGTTATCCTGGTGATTTTGATTTACTTGGCATTAAATTAAATGATCATTATTATATTGATAAATGTATGCCAATGGAATGCTCGATTTCTTGTGCTACATTTGAAAAATGTTCAACTTTCCTGCATTGGGCAGTTAAACACGAAACTCATTCAGATAATTTAGATCACTATCTTGATGATTTTTTATTTGTTGGGGAAGCTGAAAAAGATGACTGCGCACATCTTATGACTGCATTCGCAGATGTGTGTTCATGTTTAGGAGTGCCAATTGCCAACGAAAAAACCGAAGGACCTTGTACAAAAATAGAATATTTAGGTTTAACAATTGATTCGGACGAAATGTTGGTTAAGATTCCACAAGATAAAATTGAAAAGCTTAAAATTCAAATAAATGAAGTCTTGTCAAAGCGTAAAGTTACTCTTAAAGAAATGCAATCTTTAATTGGTAGTTTGGCTTTTTGTACAAGGGGTCTACCTTCAGGCAGAGCATTTACAAGGAGATTATATGAGTCTTTCAAAAGTGCTAGAAAACCTCACCATTTTATTAGGCTGACAAAGGGAATGCGAGAAGATTTGCAAATGTGGCAGTTTTTTCTTAAGGAATTTAATGGACAATCTTGCATGCAAGATATTGATTGGGTTTCAAGCTTCGAATTGCAGTTGTTTACAGATAGTGCTGGTGGTCAGTCATTAGGCCGTGCAGCCCTTTTGAATGGGTCATGGGTATTTTTTAAATGGCCAAGTCATTGGGATAGAACAATTCTGAGTGATATAACTTATCTCGAAATTATACCTATTGCATTGGCAATTTATTTGTGGAAGAAAAAATTTGAAAATAAAAAGATAATTTTTAATTGTGACAATATGGCTGTTGTGACAATTTTGAATACGAAGTCTGAAAAATGACCGAGTAATGTCATTGTTTAGAAAAATTGTTTTTTGGACATTAATACACAATTTTCAGTTTAAAGCAAGTCATATTTGTTCAAAAGACAATGTCATTGCTGATGCTTTATCTCGTGGACAGATGCAGAAATTCAGAGAAGTAGCCTGCAACGCCGAAGAGAATCCACACGAAATACGACAGAAGTTCTTAGATCTTTTGATACAGAAGCATATAAATTGTTACAATTTTCTATTGCTCAGAGTACACAGCATGTATATGAAAACGCAGCACATTCATTTAGTGCTTTTAGAATGGAATATGCAATTCCACTTATTTGGCCCCCAAATATCCAACAAATTATTCGTTACATTGGATTTTTGTCATTAAATGGATAGTCACCATCCACTATAAAATCCTATATCTCTGGCATTAGTTATAAATTGAAAATTCAGGGGTCCGGAATGAAGATTTAACGAAATCTTTTATCATACAAAAAAGTTTAGGTGGCTGTGACAGACTTTACAAAACTAAGGACTTAAGAGAACCTATTACAATAGATATTTTGCAAAGATTACTTGCTGCTTTAGGCTATGTGTGTTCATCTCGCTACGAAACTATAATGTTTCAAACAGAATTTTGCATTTCATTTGCTGCATTTTTGTGTGTAAGTGAATTGGCAGTAACACCAAATGTTTCAATTGATCACGTCATACGTAAGGGGGATATTTTTATTGATCATATTAATAATCAGTTATTAATTACAATACAATTTTCAAAACCTGATCAAAAAGGTAGAACTACAACTTTAGTTATAGGCAAAAATCCATCAAATGTGATTTGTCCTTTACACAATTTAAATGCTTTTTTGGAAATAAGACCTCGAATTGAAGGTCCTCTTTTTCGCCATTTGAATGGAAAACCCTTAACAAGATATCAGTTCCAAAATATTTTGAAATCAGGACTTCAGTTTTTGGGTTTAAATGTGAAGAAATTTAATACACATTCTTTTAGAATTGGAGCAGCAACTTCTGCTTTTTTGTCGGGAAAATCTGAGAATGATATTAAAAGTATGGGACGTTGGACGTCGTCGTCGTTTCAGCGTTATATAAGAATCCCTTCTATGAATTAATTTTGTTTCAACAAAAAGAGATACATGGATAATTGGTTCTTCGAGGATAAAAAGAGCCTCCGAACACACAAAAAGCAGAGCCACTGGTATTGAACTTGGCCTGGATAGACTTGGTTTTAACGTTGTGTGGATAGGCCATCCAGGAATGTTGTGGTATATGGTAGACAATATAATAACAGGCATGCTGAATTGGAGGGGACCACCGGCAATTACGTTATTACATTGTGGTGGTAACGATTTATGCCGAACACACAATAGCAAACTGTTGTTTCATATTAAGTCAACTTTGTATCATATACGTAGAACTCTACCGGATACAGAACTTATTTGGTCGTATATTTTACCTAGACTTGTTTGGAATGAGGCAAGAAATGTAGATGCTATTAACAGGTCAAGAAGGCGTTTGAATAGGGGAGTTAGGTCTTATATTCATAAAATAGGTGGGAAAGCAATTAAACATATTGATTTTGATGATATGCATCCAACATTATATTCAAAAGATGGTGTTCATCTTTCCTATATTGGAAATGATATATTTATAAATGCTCTTCAGTCAGCTCTTGAAGTTTTTATTAAATATCCTCATAGATGTTTATACCCAGATGAGTTGTGTTAAGTCTTTACATTCTTATGATACTGATATTATTTTGATGTTGGTAAATGTTATATTTTGATTAATACTGCATTAATCTTGAATAATCAAGTTGAACTGTTGAGAGTTTTATAGGTTGAACACTTTAGTTGAACTGTTGAGATTTGATTATACACAGTTGTAATTACTTAAATGATTTGTTGAATAAATATTTAGTAGTCAAGTTGATAATTTTGTTCTCTGTTGTAAATACGTTGCATCTCAATTTTTTGTCTTGGATCTGATAAATTTTGTTGGCGATGCTATCAAATATAATTTGTTAGCATTTGGCAGAATTTATCAAGATTGGCTTCTGGTTCCCCAGTTGCCGTATACGGAAAAAGCATATGCTGGTTGCCGTTCATTGCTTTTTTATGGACATTATTGGACAATGTCGACGAATACAGCATTCGTTGATCAGTTGATTTGAATTTGTATATGTCCAAATAAATCCATGACAAAAAATTGCCAAATATGAAAATTCATTAGTTTTTGTTATTTCTTTATTATTGATCAACAATTTTAAGCTGCAAGCTTCACACAACATAAGATTTGTTTTTGAATGGGAATAACCCAGATTCATTGTAAGTATTAATTCAGACTGAATGCAGTGAATTTGTGTTATTTCAAGAACACGTGTATATGTATCCCGTGCTAGTTGGTTGTACATTTAGTTGTTGTTGGTTGTTCATCTGTGTTGTTCATCTGCATTCGAATATTTAATAATTATTTATTGATACTTAGGGTTTTTCTGGGATCCGTATTGTTGCTTACCATCTTTAGATGTGCAGTAAGGTTTTGAAATTTAGATTTTAGGTTGTGATTTCATGTAGGGCCAAAGGTTCGAAATATCAAACTTAGCTTGTAACGTCAACTTCTCCCATATTTTTTGTCTTTTGAGGTCTTATTATGCCCCGCTACGAATGTGGGAGGGGCCTATTGTGTTACTCTTGTCCGTCCGTCGTACATCCAAACTGTGTGGTTAAGTTTGCGTTTAGGTTCATTTCTTGAATACAAAACATCACATATCAATAAAACTTCATTAGTGAATACTTCTTGCGTGGTACTGAACAGTCCTACAATAATTGGGTCACCATGACCTATATTTTAATCTTGAGCGACTATGGATAAGTTTTGCGTTTTGGTCCATATCTTCAGTACCAAACACAATAAAACTTCTTCAGTGCAGTACTAAACAATTCTACAAGAACTGGGTCATCATGACCTACATTTTACGCTTGATCGACTCTCCTTAAATTTTGCGTTTAGGTCAATTTCTTCAGTATTTTAAACATAAAGGATTAAAGAATAAAGTAAGCATATCAACGAAACTTGCAATAAAACCTACAAGGCCTTAGGCCTATTGAACTTTATTTACAAGAAAAGCTAGAACGTGTACGGAAAAGATCAGCAAGGTTTATTACATTAAACTACAATTATGACACTGGAAGTATGACTGCCATCCTTGATGAATTGAATTAACTATCTTTAAAGGAAAGATGAAAACAAAGCCGACTTATCATTTTCTGTGAAGGCAACAACCAAAAAGCAGCTCTACCGCTTGATTGTTTAGTTCGACCAAAGCGATCCACAGTGAACACTTCAACAGGATCTATGCCAGAACTGACACCTTTTAGCTTTATACCCAACACCATCTGTAACTGGAACGACCTTCAACAGGATACAATCACCAAGTTTAAATGCAGCTCCGGCCCAGTTTCCTGTAACATACAACTAATAAATTAGCTGATACTGATGAGAATAGTTGAACAAGAATAAATAAAATTAAATGACCAGTTTTCAAAATTTACGTAAACTTTCTTTTGTCTAAAATTCCATAACAATTAGCTAAGTTAAATAATTGTTTTGTCGGTTAAGATCTGCTCCAGCATTTCATGTTGTTTAGCAAAACACGGTATTTTAGGAAACACATCTTTTTTTCCCTTTGTTGTAGAATTTTGTATTTTCATTCATTTCACTCACAGGAATCTCACAAGAAGACGGTGACATAATACATACCTGTCATCTAATCTATGACCCAATGTCAAGGTGAAACATTAGCTGCTGTAGCCGACTACATTCCGTTCAGACTCGTTACAAACAAATATAGGCCTATGCTACAACTACTACAACCGATATATCAAAATCTTTAGCTATTGATTATCATTTTAACATAGAATTAATATACAACTCAATACATTTTCAGATTATATTTTGTGAAAAATGACAGTTCTTTAAAACATCATAACTCTGAGGACAGATGGTATCTTGACATTTGTTCGACATATTCTTACCGTTTTAACATTAGTAGATTTATCTGGTTCCCGAAAAGTACGATATCAAGATCCCACTTCAAAATAATTGTGTTCCACTGGTGCTTCGCACATTTCAGATTTTTTAAAGGGACATTTCATCTTAAAACAAACAAGGTAAACGATATTATGCTGAAACTTACTGACTTTGTAGTCCACCCTACTTGGTGTTCTATACTTTGCTTTGACGTTTTAAATAGGATAGATCGCATCACATTCAAAAGTTGTATTCAGTATGCTGCAAGAAAATAACGTAATATGCCTTTCCTACAAGACGAACAATAATTTTAATTGTAGGTCTGAAACCTGGACAATCATAATAGGTTAAGTTAGGTTGTTGGGGTTTATTGTCACTTTCTGTAGTTTTCAGACTATATCGTGATTATCAGATCTTCTAGGGTAGGAAAGCCCCAACAGCCCTGCAGCTGACCGGTGAAACTCTCGACCTTAGGTAGCTGTCTGGAACCTTAAAACAAGAAGCGGGAAAACAGGGCTCGAACTTACAACAGCAGTGTTAGGCCAGAGGCCATTCAGTCGACAATCACTATAATTACAGGGTATAGATTTACTTTTTTGTTATACAGTTACTACCTTTTCTTAAATAAATTATTACATCGCAGAATGGACAACTGCGCGTAGATTTACTTCAGATTCTGTGTTTAGATATTTTCTCAAGTTGGTAAGTTAATTTCAAGATTATCTACCATATCTATGCTATCATATTTCATTTGTTAAACAATATAATTGCACATACATGAATTGATTCTAGTGCAATTTTTGTGTTCATAAATAAACATCTCAATATATTTTGAGGAGGAACTATCTAGTTAATATCTATAACGGACGTCTTGCGATCTTTCATGCACTGTTTTCAGTTAAATGTGTACAATAACAACATTGTGATCTGTTATCCGAGATTTTTCTACCGTGTTTTTTTCTGGCTTACTCTAACAGTACGATTTTTTTAAAAATGACAAACGGAGGAAACTATGACTCCAGTAAGTCCGGAAAAAGCCATTAAAGCAGATTGTATAACAGCCGGTTTTTAACAGTACACAATGTACGAGATAAAAACAGTTGCATACAATCGACATATCAGTTTCGACAATATTTGTATTATTAAAAATGTTTCCAGGACTATAAAGTACCATGACATAAACCACGACCAAAAAAAAAAACAAAAACAAAAACAAAAAAACACAAAAAACAAAAAAACAAAAACAAACAAAAAAGCCAAACCATCGGAAAATGTTACGTAGGAAACCTGTTTCGTCATAAAGATTTTTTTTTGTTGATAATAGTTGTCCACTTATGGTGAAATACCGTTGCTCAGAAAGATGTTTTGATGGAGTTTTTAACAAATATTCCGACTATTTGAAACTAAATTACTGTATTTCTCAGGTGAATTTTCTACCTGTGGAAATAATGAGATCCCTAAACTCGATAAATTGTCAATTCATATTGTTTAAATATTTCAAGTGAAAATTACAATCATGCATATTTGACGTCTTGAGAATGGAACTAGGTGTAGAAAATACAGTAATAGCCTTCGTCTATTATTAGTGTTTTTGAGAAGGCCTGACAGCTCTGACCGTAACAATCTATTTTTTTAACACTGCCCTGAAAAATCAAACAAAAAATTCAGCAGTACATGATTTTCGTTTTTTGAAACGTGTGATTGAGGAAGAAATGTTATGTATCTGTCAGACGGTATAAACGTTTCAGCTGATTAATTTGCAAACGGAGTAGAGAGGAATCTAATTCATTCAAGAAATACATATTGTTCCACCTTTTCAAAAGATATTTCCGTCTCGAAAACAATATATGCAAGCGAGTAAAATGCAGACTAAGTTGATTCATGGAATTAAACATCCATCAGTAGTTTAAAACAATTATTGTTTCTAGCGACAGGTCGCGACAATCATATACACTTTATATTTTTAATGGTTGAATATCTAGTTTTGTATATTCTTCAAAAATGTATTGATATGTATTATTATACCCCACGCTACGAAGTATCGAGAGTTATAATGTTTTTCACCCGTCCGTCCGTCACACTTCCTTATCGCCTAAGTAGCGTTTTCATTTCTTTTCCAATTTTTTTGAAATTTTTATGGTAGCTTTCTATTACCAATACTTAGGTTAAGTTCGAATAACAGCCAATTTCGAAAAGCATT
>JAOXYI010000013.1:4018663-4032414 GCA_028566495.1 Lithophaga antillarum
TCTAGAAAAGAATCTGTCACACACACACACACACACACACACACACACACACACACACACCTTAAACAGAAAAAAAAAATACGCAAATGTTGTACTCACTGAAAAATAACAGAAGTATCTCCATTCTCACAAAAGTTTAAATAAGTTTATTATGATTTACCCAGACATGAAACTGAGGACATATACAAGTATGATTTATCATTATAAGTACACCAAGTACAACCACTTGATACTGTACTTAAAACTAACGGAAACTGATTAATGAGACAGATATGAGAGTTTGTTTGATGCATATACAGCCAATATTGTCAGTCTTAATATGTACTTAATGAATAAATAGTTACTTACTAAAATATAACAAGTACTTTTCCAGTGTTCTTAAGATAAACATATAGTTCTTGCTCTTGGGTTTAAAAACAATGCATTTTATTTTCGTCTATGAACAGGATGCAGGCATCAGTGAGAAGTTAATGAGGCAACAGAAATCTACACCAATTTACAAAAATAGTAAGATAAGATTAACAGTGGTAAGTACATGTACGTGGGAAATTGTTAATTCTGTGCAAGGTAATTTGTCACACAAATCCATAGATGTCAAATGATATTTTAACATTCCAGAAAGAAAAGATTAATTACTGATCCCAAAGGATGCAATGACGGTTTTCATAAAAAGATGTAATTGCAAGTGGCCTTCATTGTCTTATATAGTCAAAGTAGAAACAGTGAAATTTGCCACGAGTTGAATTGATTTTTCTCAGTTTACAAAAATAGTTCGGCTGTTCATAAGGATATTTTTGTCTTTCAAAAGCAAGTTTTTAAGTTTATTTCAAGGATATTTTGATATCACATTAGTTAAATACACCTTTCTTCCTTCATAAAATTGCACAGAATATCCGATTGAAATATGGATAATAGTTATAAAAGATAGATTATTCGTGACTCAAAATTCGGTTTTTCGGAAAGGTTGTTCAGAATTAACATTACAGGCCTATGGGGAAATTTTTTTATTTCAAGCAAACTCAAAATTTCAACTTTGAAATTCAGAACATGTTAAAAACTAGATTTTCAACGATATATAAATATCTATATTATCTGTTCCGAATAAAGAGATATTTTTACTTTTCTCGTGGCAAATATTGGTGTTATAATGTTATCCGGTGTTTTTATTTAAATATTGTAAGATACGTAGTGAACCTGAAAGTTAAGAAAGAGTTAACATTTTTGGTCTTTTCGGATAAGACAGTTTTAACCGTACACATCCCAACAAAGAGGGGAATGGTGTATTTCTAGTTATTGTACTTTCCGTCTGTAATTGCTAGCTCAAAGTCTGACCATTTTAACCAATAAAAAAGGTATGTTAGAATGCTGTAACGTGAATGCAGTTGGACGATATTTGTTTCAAAACTGATTTTGGTCAATTCATTTTCATTATTTTTGCAAATGTTAAGTAATTTCACAGGTTGCAAAAATGTTTAGAATAAGTATTGCTAAAGAGTTTGAGGGATTGAATTACATATTGATGAAACACTTGGTGGAAGGGGGATAACGGGAAAAGATTTAACTTTTTTTCAATGCTATTTCCGTCCTTATATCCCGGTAGATCATTTCTGCCAGCTGTATCTTGTCATGTATTTATTTAGGTCAATACTGTTCCTCAGTTGCTTAATTGCCTATAAAAATGACTGTACCAGTGTTTCACGTAACTTAAACGTCATAAATACAGTGGCAAAGGGCACATTTTAGAGTAGCACTGCGATCCTGCTTAAGAGAAAGTTCTCAAGAATGATTATTTGTAGTGTTCTAGTGTTTTAAATTTTTGATCAAACTATTTCAACAGTTTATTAGTTGTATCCTATGCATTTCAGTTCAAAGTAAGATAGACTTCCGTGGAATTATGTACTTTAATGTAATGTTAAAGGCATATACGGAGTTCAATCTTCTTGACATTTTTAATTTACCTACCATGTTCGGATCTTCCCTTTCTGACATTTTTTTTTTAAAACTACCCAGATAAAGCTGTAAGGAATTGACCCTGTACCCCAGTTTTGAGGTAGGTTTGAGGTAATACACCCCATTTTTAAACAATCCTGGGTCAGCGCGTGATCAGTACATTTAGCTGTAAAATGTATAAGCTTTGTGTCACCTTCAGCTAGTATCCTTTGATAATATTTCGTACATGAACCGTTTCCTTCACTTTTATTGGGTAATACCCAGAGACACGGTAACAAAATGCTCTTGGACACAACAATCCATAATCAGCAGTAAATTCCAATTCACTTGAACATTATAGAATGTTGTTATGCTTTGGCGCGTATACGCTTTAATCTTAGTTTCATATATTGTAACATACATTTTTGTATATACGTTAGGTACATGTATGTTAATTAACACTTTAACGGCTCGTACATTTTGTATATGCTCTTAAATGCATTTAATTCGGTAATATCCACATGTAAATTTACAGAAAGTTTATCTCAGAATTTCCTCTGCAACCAACATACACAAAACATAATTTTCTATTGAAATTTCCCTTAAAATCAATGATTTGTAGATTTATCCATTCAACCCCGATAAAAAAGGCAGATGGTGAAAACAAGAATAAAAACTTTCATGCATCCATACAACAGTCCACTAAATTACAGGAAACAACTGGAATCACATTCTACCCAGCTATACACAATTTTATTCTGAATTTGATACTTATGGCAAGAGTTACTTAGTTTGAAGAACTTGATCATTTTTTACTCATTTTCTTGTGTTACTTTGGCAAACCTTAGTGACCATGAACAGAAACTGCGTAATCACAGGAAACAACATTACGATCTCCCATCCTCGAATGCATTTCATTTAAACTGCTTCAGCATCCAGGCAATATTCAAAAGTAACTTCTTTATTTAATATGCATTTACATTTTTTCCAAACCAGGTAAAAATATGGAAGGTAAACAACAGTTGCTAGTATATACCGACAAATTCCTTCTTTATTCCGAAAACTGTACAGATATGGACGCCAATTCATTATTGATATTACCTACTTTAGTATTTGTATTTATTTTGCTCAAGCATACGCCTTTTCACATTGTAGATAATAAACTGTTGTATTTCAGTAACGATATAAGGTTGTTTCTGGTTGTTTTCGAGTATTTACGGTAATTTCCAATATTTTGATGGATCCTCGAGGCAACAGCTTAGAAATGAACCACTTGCTAATACCATACCTTTCAATTCTACATAAAAATACTTTGTACCTTGAAACGAGTACATAGTGGACAATCCAAATCGTAACAACTTTCAGTGGATTTACCTAAGAAATAGTTATTCAACATACGATACGGAAAGAAAACAAACAAAATCAGCTTGTAAATGTCACTTTTATTAAATCAACTACTTGGCAATCACGTGTTTAAAATCCCTGTACTATAGGATCAAGGAACAGGCCCTGGTTTACACGGTACCAATCAGGAAGAATGACATTTGTCTTTGAAGTGTCTTGAAAGGCAGAATCCTGAAAGATACATGTATTACATCGGTATTTTTGTATGTTTCAAAGTAGGAACCAACATATTCGTTTTAGTGATTATATTTAATTTCTTAGGGCATAAATTATCATGTATCTCTAAGACGATCTCCAAAACTGCATGCGCTAGTTTAGATGGCCTACCATATCACCAATGATGTATTTCAATGCCAGTTGGTGATATACGCACAGTCATGTAATCAACCTTTTCACCCTAACCGATGTTCCTTTTTTACCTGTGGATAAAACTGGCAGGCATATTCTGTTTAACTCTTCTGTTCTGATGGAGATACATGAGCCACGTAAGATAGAAATTGACATTATGCTAAACGATACGTAAACATGCTCGATGTATCATAACCAGTTTGATTGAAAGTTAGATTGTTATGGATCATATTACAGTGTCAGTGACACATTTATGTTTATCAACATTTGTAAAAAAAAGATATGATCTTTACACTGTGGAGTGTATCAGATGATAAAATCAGTAACTCTATACTTGTAGGGTAGAGACTTTTAGTAGCTATAACTACTGTATTCTGTAACCTTAGGTTTGTGGTTGTCATCTGTGTAACTTATCTGTGTAAGAATGTTACTGTTACATACAACCTTTGATAACCTGAAATGAAAGGTTTCTGTCATCTCAACAAAATGGTATACTTTGGTGGGCCTGCCAGATTCTGTCGATGATGTTAATGTTGCACAGTCCCAAGATAAAGTTTGTACATAGAAGAATAAGATTACCAAAGTCAGTGTAAAAAAAAAAAAATCATGTATCCAGGAGACCAGAATTAAACATGAACACAAATGCAACACTGAAAACTAAACTATGCATCCAGGACACCACACAACAAGGAATCAAACACAAAGACAGATGCAACACTGAAAACTAAAGCTACTACAATTGAAATTCTTGTAAAAATGGGAGTGACATCAGGTGCTGCAGAAGAGGTAAGTATGTCCTGCCCCACATGTGGCACCCGTGTTATTGTCCAGTGTATTAAGCTGGTAACAAATCTTTATCAGGTAAGGAGAACAGGTAATAAATATGATACAGGGAACATGTCCATAATCATCTGTGATACGGACACTCCATACAGTCAACAATTATAAAGTTTATGAAGTGGTGACATATATATTGTTATACAGCCACATCTGTTTTGCAGAACAACATTCCTTCTTTCATTGTTTATTGAGATCTTTAATTTTGTGGAATATTTTTGTAATGGAAGATGAAGTGGCCTCTCATCAAATGGATGCCTCTCATAAGAGAGGCTATTCAGATGAGAGGCTGTGACAGTCATGTCTTCAGTTCAGATTTTATGGTGCTGGGTGAATTTTCATAACAGTTACTTTTGACAGTAGTCAACCATTGTCTTTTCATTACAATATATAGTGAATAAAACAATAAACTGTTGATGGACCTCAACCAAGCCTATCACTGTAACAACAGCTGAACAGGGAAAGGAGACAAAAGATGTTACATTATATCAGGGAGATCAACTGTCATTCTGTTACAAAGGTATACATCTTGTTCCACTTACAGTCGGACATTTATATTGGCACTTTGTCTGCCACAAATATTGTTTGATTCAGAAACTGGTGGAAAAGTGGTACATATGGTGCTAGACAATAATGTTCTCCATTGATCTGTTACAGAGTTGTGGGCCTTTAATGCATTTCATTATTTGCAATCATAGGATGAAAACACTGATAAAATGCAACTGTGTACTACAAGATGAGCTGTTAGAGACAAACAAAAAACATACCCCATGAAAAATGACTGCAAGGCAAATGCTTCAAATGGTTAGCACAAACTGCCCCACATGTGGCACCCATCATGTACTATGACACAAGCATCATTTTGTTATGGAAATCATGTTGAGTGTCACAAAACCTTACTGAAAACGTGAAACATCAGGTGGATGCAATAGACTTGCTAAAGCTAGTGTGCAAATTAGTCATCGGGAAGAGTATCTGCTCCCGATGTATTGTATGAGTGTGCCATAATAATGTGTCTCATTTTTTAAGTGTGGGTGTTGTGAACATGGTCATGATTTTGATGTGGTAGTCTTGAACAAGGTTCTTGTTTGGTCATGCTTACTGGAATAAGTTTGTTATATGAAATGTATTTCCAAACTTGTTTTTAATACAAATTCGGTCAAATAATCTTGAATCCTTGGTTTACAGTTGGACTATAATCCTTCTTCATGTCATGAACATGGTGAAAGGTCATGAACAGTGTCTGATCTCACAAAGGCAGTTGCTAAAATATAGGCAAGAGGTCCCTGGGAAATCTAGCTGAAATATGTTCACAGTATTTATAGTCTGTAGCAAAAAAAAGTCATCTTTTCCTGTAATTGAGACTAACAAGCAGTTCCAATGGTATATTGCTTTGGTTTTATTACATCACAAAGTTTAAAATCAATTTATTTTCATTCCTGGTGCCAAAAGGCTACAAAAATCTTCACTTTCTTGTTGTATTGTTTTAATCTTTTGTTCTAAGTGTTAGTCAACAATTCACAATAGTTAATCATCAGTTTTTAAACCTTAAAAATCCATTAGGAGGGGATAATCTCACACACTCGGAGCTGATTAATCTACTAATCTGGGCTTGTGTCATTAAAATTCTGGAGACAAATTATGTTCCTTAGTTAGTTAATGTTCACAGGACAATGAATCCCTTTGGCTTTCTGAAACAATGAGGTTCTTCCTCAAATGAAAAATGTTATATTGGACTAGAAGTAATTACTCAATGGTTAATGACAAATTAAATACGAGATATGGCGTACAATCATTTGTCTCTATTGTTTGTGCGATAATGATCCTATCACTTTTGTGTTGTATTATTGCACAACATTTTTTTCGCTAGGATTTCGACAGATGTTTTAATTTAGACTTTGCAGTATAAAGTTGACGATAGATTTTTTTTATTGTACCACATTAGAGGGATTCAAACGAAAATTAATTTGACATGCATTTGGTTGAAATTAATTTCTTGTAGTATTAAATTGAAAAAGTCTTTAATGATTGTGATTTCAGTAAGTACTTTCCTGATTTTGACTGGGTAGCAGTAGAGTTGTTATGTAAATATTATATCCTTGTTTCTTTGTGAAGTGTTTGTAAAATTTCTTTAAGTTAAGTTGTGACACTTGAAAGAGTGTTTGTTGAGTAGATAATGACTCGGGCAGATTATACTTCATCATTGAGAGTAATCTACCATCTAATCTTACGCTGATTAATCGTTATAGGTACTTTGTTAACATGTGACATATTACATGTTGTAGTTGTATACAACTGTTTTCATCCATGTAAATGGACTATTACACGGTACCAGTCAAATCAAGGTACCAAATATGGTTTGAATATGGTTTGCCGTGGTTGCCATTTACCTTTCAAATCTTCTCATCAAGTGATTACTTACACCTGTCCTAATGGTATCATTAGTTGATGTTTATCTATGTCGTCCATTTCCTACAGACTGGGTTACATTTCAGGTTTTGTCCATGGAATCATCAGATCAAGTCTACGTGAATTAAACTTTGAAGAGATGGCTTCCTTTTCACATTTATATTTTAGGAGCAGTCTGATTAAAATACATTTATGTATGGCAGCCAACATTTGTATATGCTTCAAGTTTTTGTTTTAATAATGGCCTGTATTAAGTTATTCTCGTTAATTTGTGCATTTTTTGTGCATGCTTTATGCAGAAATTAAGATGAAAATCTTCTGATGGTTAATTTGAAAGTCCCACTTTATTGCATAATAGTATATTATGTTTTAATGAAGTTTTGGGTGGGGGTGCAATCACAACTAGGAAAACAATCTGTTTTGGAATGTACATTTTTCCAGTTTAATGACATATCTCAGTTTGATATAACAGAGTTTCACTGTAAAAGAGCAGGGAAAACTGTAGACTGTTTCACAGTATATGGTACAAAATACAGGATCGATTGATTGAATGAGCTTTTTTATGCCACTTTCAGCAATTTTTCAGCTATATTGTGGCATCCAGTTTTTACTGGGGGGAGGACGCTGCAGTACCCAGTGAGAACACATGACCTTCTGCAGAAAAACTCACGATCCTTGTCAGTTAAAGTTGGAGCACACCTCATCACAAAGGAGACTCAAACCCACAACCCCAGTGTTGATATGCTGTTGTAGATATGACTAACTACCTAGACCACTCGGCCACCGAGACCCCACAAAATATAGGAAACAATGCAATGCTGAAAGCTTATTGAAGTAAATGGAAAACAGGGTGAATACAATAACTTACACTGTAAAATGATAAGAGGAGGCATTTTCATTTACTGTTCAAGTACTTAGTGTCTGTTAATAAACCAAAAATAATCAACATCCTTGTGTTATAGTGGGTCTTAATCGTGTCAAAATCCTAATGAAAATTGATTTGATGGCATGTTAATATCAGTTTATTATTTATAGAAGTTATTATATCATAGGACCATAGTGTTTTAGTGTCAGATGTAATAGGATTTCTTGTGTAACCCCCCTTATTATAAAACATTTAGAAAATTGGGTTGTAAGTTACCCAATTTTGAATTTACCAAATCATGTTTATGACATGATAGATGCATTTAATTCACATGTTTAATGGTATAAAATTCTATCGAGAAGAATACTGTATAGAAAAATAGAACCCATAAAACAGCAGCAGTTTATACAAATAATTGTACTCTAAAAAATGGTGTTTCAGTTTGATATGTATTTTGTGCCACTTCTTTGGCACATACAATTCTAAGCATGTTTAGAATTTTAAATGTCATACAGTTCAGAATCTAAAACTATAATTCATGTAATGTTTAGAATTTAAACATGTAATTTACATACTGTTTAGAATTTAATTATTGTAATTCACATGCTGTTTAGAATTTAAATGTGTAATTTACATAATGTTTAAAATTTAAACATGTAATTCACATACTGTTTAGAATTTAAATATGTAATTCACATATGTATAGAATTTAAACATGTAATTAACATACTTCTTAGAATGTAAACATGTAATTCACATAGTGTTAAAAATTTAAACATGTAAAAGAATTGGTGTTATAGAAACTAATATATCACAGAACCATAGTGTTTTAGTCTCAAACTCCAGAGCTGTGAAGTTTATAAATATTGTATTAGTAGATTAATTTATGTAGTGGTAACAGTATTTAATATTCTATCAGGTAAACTGAAATCTCAGTGGTGTGAAATATGTTAAATTTCAGTGGTGATATTTTTTTTAAAGTGTAATTTTTTACTGACAATGAAGCATACTTTCCTTTATTCCACATTTCTGATAGTTTGGACATTAAAATTTAGTAATTTAGAGAAAAATTACATGTGACTATTTTTAACTATTTTTTTTTTAAATTTGGACACAATTTAACATGTATATAGAAATTTTAAACATATCATATACAGCTATGTGACTAGGAACATGTCTCATATTTTTAAGCTTCTTGTTAAATGCATTTAGAAGTAAATCATAGTTTTATATGTGTTTAAAGTCTAAAAATGTTTAGAAAATTTATATGCTTAGATTTTAAACACATTTCTTAACATGTTCAGGTTTAAACATGTAAAATAGTATTTACATTCTAAAAATAATTTTACATTTGGGAGTGTCAATCTTTTCTGCAACATCATGCTGACTGTTATTGGAGGGAATTATTACATTTACAAAATTTTGAGTAATTTTCCCTTTGAAGAGGTAATGGGTAGATACCCACCCAGAAGAGTGGAAACGGACAGTCGTGTGGACCCTTATTAATAGCTTCTGTCAAATCTTATCAATTTTAAATAGTTTAAATATTTCATACAGACATAATTGAATTTATTTTTTGGGTGATTGTTGTGGTGGACATACGATACGTTTATTACATAACGTCATTAACCTAAGTATTAGGCTTGTTTTCTTAATATCTTATGTCAAATTAGTCATTTGTATCATACTAGATCTTTATTTTGTACTTTTTAACATGAAAATTAATCATTTAAGAACCAATTTGAGCACTGTTTGAGTATTTTAATATCAGATAAAACTATAACCATTCCTTTAGTTTTATAACATGTCTGCACCTCTCAGTATACATTTTTTTAGTGATGGGAAAATATTGCAGAACACCTGGTGAAATTTTTTGATTATGTCATTCTATGTTAAGAACTTTGCCAATTTTGTTTTAAAACATTGCCATTTCTGTTGTTTAATGGCTTATTGTTGAAACTACCTGTTTAATTTTGAAATCTTAGATAAAAGATTTGAAAGTGCAGATTTTATTGAAGTTTCCTGTTTCTGAACAGATAAGTTGGGAAGGAGAATGGAATTTTATCTTGAAACTAATTATAGTGAGGACATATGAAGAAAACACTTACTGATTAGATTGGAGATTGACAAAGTAACAGTTTTCTCTTTGTTTACACACTTAGTTCTGCTTAATTGTTAGACAAAAATGTGACAGAGCATGTCTGTTTACAAAGATTTGACTCTTCTTCTTTGAATGTGGTTAGGAAGGAATTGTTTCAAATGGATTGAGTTTTATTAGGTTATAATGTGTGTTACAGCTTACAAAAGCAAAAATAAATGGAGAAAAGGACTGTTAACATGAAGTAGAATTCCTGGATTGTGAAGATATAGCTGTTTTATGCAGTGTGATTTAAGAATGTTGTAGAAATTTAAGGTTTTCATTTCTATTGAATGTAAATAATGTGATGGAAAAATAGCATCAAGTAGGACTTATAATATTTGATATGGTTATCCACAAATAGCATATTTCCATTTAGGCTGTTCTGTGTTATAGCTATGATGCCAACATAAGTAACATTCTAGAATCATTTCCTCACTTGATATTTTGCAGACAGAGGCTGCCTGTAGCAGTGGCCTTAATCGTCAAATATTTAAGTAGTGGATAATTCTAAACATCTGTATATTTCAGAGAGAGGATAGCTATGCTGCTAGCATCAGTGTAGAACCAGCGGTGTTTAAATTTGGTGGTGAAGCTAAAATCAGAAAACTTCCAACCCCACTGAAACAGAAGATAACAGATACAACAATAAAAAATGGACTGTCACAGAATGATATTGGAAAAAAGGCTATAATGGATTACCCAATCAGAGGAACTATATCTCCTTTGTCTGACCAGGCAATTAATCAACAATCTTTTGTTTTTGGTCGACCATCATCTCCATTAAGTGATACAGGCATACAACAGTGTAAATCTCCAACTGATCAGAGACCTTTGTCCCCGTTATCAGAAATCGTAACAAACAGACGTACCAATGCAGTGTATGGTAAACCACCCAAGTATGTTCCTCATTCAGGTCGCAGTGGCAAATCAGGAGCTTACACAAGGACTGGGGGGATTTGTGATCAGTGCAATAATTGCCTCCTCGACTTGAAACGTCAAGCTGTGAGATTAATGAATGCTGAGAAGTCCTCACCCAATAAGGTAACGACTGTATTTATGTTTTATAGGTCATTATCATTGGCTTTAAGTAGTTTGTCTTTGTATTACGATCGTCTTGTTTGTCTTAGTTGTAATTTATAACAGTCATTCTGGTATTACCTATTGATTATAAATGACTGGTAGCGGGGATATCATAACACTATATTAGAATTTCAATTCCTACGAAATTGAGAAATTTAGATTTATATGTCTACTATCACAGAGAGTGGAGAGGGTAGGAGATATACTGTACCATGGTATTCCGTTTCTTAACAACCGATTCATTTTCTACATAGTTTTGAAGTTTGAATTTCACCTTAAAGCACATGTGACAATGGGTTATGAACTTGGATGGATGGAAGGGAAGTAAAAATGTCAGCAATACAAATCTTCATTTAAAAAAAGTAGGAGAAAGTAGAGTGTATTGATTCATTATTGTTACAGTAAAACTCTGTTATAACGAATGCAGATATAGCGAATTTATGGGTAGTACGAACTTTTTCTCTTGATCCTTCCATTAACAATCTGTACAAAAACTCTTTGGATATAGCGAATTACGGATATAACGAACAATTTTTCACGTTCCCCGGAGATTCGTTATAAACAAGTTTTACTGTATTTCCTCAAGACTTTGGAACCAGTACCAAATAACGTCAAATTTTAAATTATTTCCAAATATTAATTTTCACACAGTATTCCTGTATTTACTCCATTTAACACGGGGTGCTGGGTGGCCGAGTGGTCAAGGTTGCTGACATAACCACGACCCTAACGCCACTGTTGCAGGTTCGAGTCCCGCTTGCCCTGCTTGATGTGGTAGGTTTTCTAGACACCCACCTAAGGTCACCAGTTCAGCTGGATAGCAGTCTGGACTTTCCTCTCCCATTAAGTCTGGTAGTCACGATGTAGCTGAAAAATTGCTGAAAGTGACGATAAACCCAAACATCCATTAAACACCTCTCCTGTTGTAAATGCTCCCCTTTTTTTGTCAGAAAAAATATATGACTTACAGAGATGTGAAAGTGAAAACATCAGACAGAAGATTTGTCCTTTACCTATTGATATATATAAACTATTAAATTAACATACAGTTCTTCAGCTTTTTACTGTTAATTCTCCTTTTTGAAAAAGATATCATAAACCCATGGTGAAAAAAGCCTGCATTTACCAGCAGAAGAAATGATTTTCTTCAGAAGAAATGTTTTTCCATTGCACCATTTTTGGTAACAGTAACTTCAGGATCAAACTGGACTGTACAGTACACAATTTGCAGATCTTTAACAGACACCTCCTCTTTGGAAAAATGCAGTGACACAAGATATTTAGTAGCATAAATATGGTAGTTGCCTAACACCGGTTTGCAAAATTGTTCATACTATACTAATATCAATTTGTGGGCAAGCAGAAACTGTTTTGCATTAAAAACTTTTAAATTGAAAGCATTTGGCTTGGAACCTGTTTCTCTTTGTCCATTTAGCTCATAAAATGTAACATTACTGCTATATTTGTTATACCATTTAATATATGTAATCTTGGGTTTGTATCTTCATTGTCAAGGAAACAGCTACAGGTCAGAGGTCAGATATCTATTTTTGTACACAATTTTTGATCTCTTATGTATATTTTGAGCAAAAAATAAAACATCATGACAGATATAATTAACTCCCACTGAAAAATGATGTGCCCAGTATCAAATTGTATGTCTTCATCTGTAAAAGGTCAGGGTCGTAGCCCCACTTCAAAATAGCAACCCCATTATACATTTCAGAAAGAGGGCTTTAAATTACACAGTAGATCAAGTTTGCAAATTTACAACTTCTGAGGTTGATTTACAGAAAGGGAGCAGGTAATTACACAGTTAGATAATTTTCAGAGTTAAGACCCTTGTTTAAACACTAGTATCTCAGTATGAATAATGATCATTGCCTCTTTTCAATAATCACTATGGATTGAGACTAATTAAGTTTTATCAAGTTTGCTGTAATCCAGTAATTGAAGGAAGATGCGAAATGTACATCTTGAGTGGATCGCTTGTCAGGTATTGATTTTAAATTGGTTCAATCGGCAACAAATATTGTTTGACATTGGGATAACAAGATAAGTGTATAGGCTATTTAGATCTGTGTCTAATATCACACAAGCTTAACTTGATTAGCGTCATCTTGACAAACAATTGTTGCGTTTCTCTCAATTCAATTACCGTTTTTATACCAGTGTGACTCACAAGGTTTTTTTTGTCCATTAAGATGCTTCCGTTGTTGAATGTGCTTACATAGGCACGACAAATTTGACAGCGAGTATGCTTGATCAAATTACTGCTCATTTCTCCCCTAATCAGCTTTACAACTATACATCACTTCAGTTGAATTCTTTCATTTATTTTATCGCCTAGGAATCTTAGGCCTGTAACCATCAACACAGCTAACATATAATTCCTCTGTCAGATTTATTACTTAATTTTATTTATTGTTGTATATATGTAATTACTGTTTACAAAAGGAATGACTTGACTTCTTCTCTGTGATAATTAGTACACAAAACCATTCATTTCTTGTCTTCAGCACATTTTTGTGTCATTGTTTTACTTCATGCTAGTTTGAAATGGCATGTACAGCTGTTCTGCCAGTATCTGTTGTCCAGCTTTTGGAAGGCCAAGTTTGAAATTATCATTGGAAGGTCAAGACTGAAATGGCATATAAAGCTGTTCTGCCAGTATCTGTTGTCTGGCTTATCGGAAGGTCAAGTTTGAAATGGCATGTAAAGCTGTTCTGCAAGTATCTG
>JAOXYI010000013.1:4072318-4083052 GCA_028566495.1 Lithophaga antillarum
GAGCCAATTGCTACGAAACTTTGGGGAAATGATACATTAATGATCCCCTTTAAGAATTATGGTTGATGAGTCCAGCCACTGTCAAACATGGCCACCACCATTACTAAAAATAGAAAATTTTACAAAAAATTCAATAAAAAAAATTCTGAAAAATCCTGTAAAAGGCCAATTGCTACCAAACCTTGGGTAAATGGTACATTTATGATCCCCTTTAAGAATTATGGTTGATCATCCTAGCCGCCAACAAGTATGGCTGCTACCGTTACTAAAAATAGAAAATTTGACAAAAAAGTTCAATAAAAAAATACTGAAAAATCCTATAAAGGGCCAATTGCTACCAAACCTTGAGTAAATGATACATTTATGATCCCCATAAGAATTACGGTTGATGACCTCCTACTACCAACAAACATGGCCGCTACCATTACTAAAAATAGAAAATTTGAAATATTTTCTAGAATCGGGTCAATTCAAATACTAACCTGAAGCCACTAGGAAACTAAGGTGAGCGATACAGGCTCACTCAGGTGAGTCTCTAGTTTTAAATGTTTATGCACAATACATGAAAATTATTGAATTTCAGCTCTTGTCAAAGCATCAGTCCAGTGCATAATATTCAAGCTTTGAAATTTTATGTCAATTTTAAATGTATCTGGTAATAACAAGATTTGTTTGAAAAAAAAACAAAATAACAATGTCATCCATATCTTATCATTCAAAGTACTCTGCAAGTGATGCTCTAAGATACAGTAATGTTATTAATGGTATAAAACTGACAGTTCGTACATTAAAGATTTTGAAAACTTTCAGTCATTGTTATACATTTTTCTGTCATTTGTAAATTTATACATGCCTACATGACTTTACAAAATAAAGGAAGAAAAAGTTTCATTGTGTTATTATTTAAAATTCACCTCACATATTCAGAGGCCATGTGAGCTTTTGCCTTTATTTGGTGTCTTGCCTTTGTCTGCCATTGTTCAGTATTAGCTGTCACATTTTAATCTTCTTCTCCAAAACTACTGGGCCAAAAGGAATTAAACTCTGCCTTGCTGTTTCTTGACGACTGGAGAGGATTTATGTGTGTTAATATGCAACGATCTTCAGAGGAAAGAGGCACCTGGGTGGTCGAGTGATTATGACCACCAGCCTAACACTACTGTCATGGGTTCAAGCAACAGTTGACAGTTCATATGTCAAGGTTTCCAGGCACCTACTCAAGGTTAGAGGTTTCACCAGTCTGATAGATAATGGTTCATGCTTTTCTTCCACAGTAAGTCTGGTAGTTACGATGTAACTGAAAATTGCTGATAGTTACAGCCCCAACTATACCAGATATCACTGTGATAAATATTTTGTTCTTGACACTACCAACATGTACAGATGGCCACATTTACCAGAACAGGTCACTAGCCTTTCACCTCGAATGTTATTTTCTGCCTGATGTTGGACAAATGCAAAACAGGTGCTAAAATGTTTACTGATTACTTGTGAAATACGTGTGGTTTTCTTTTGGTACTCTTGCTTGTCCATCAATAAGGCCTGTTGTTTGTATTTGTGTATTTGCTTGACCTGTATGAGTGTAATTTGCAATTTGCAATAAATAAAAAAATTAAATAAAACTGCCAGAATAAAGCTGAAAATTACTGAAAGTGGTGTTAAATCTCAGTCAAATAGGCAAACAAAACAGACAAGGTAAGAGAAGCATTTCAGTATTTTTTGTTAATACAGAATGTCAGGGATTCTCACTGGGTACTCCAGATTCCTTTCCCCAATAAAAACTGATACCATGATATAGCTGAAAAATTGTTGAAAGTGGCATAAAAACCCCATACAGTCAATTAATACTCTGTGACTAGGTTTTGTTGTAAGTATTTATTTCCCCCTTTGTCTTGGGTACTTTCTGAACTCATCCTGAAGTGGCAGTATTTGTTAATGATTCAAAATCGAGGTACAGATATCTACCGCTTAGTTTTCTGCAGTCATTACAATGATGATCATATGAAGTGTAACAATCATAATAATAACATCTTTGTGTTCAATAATCGATATTAATGTATTATCATATATAATTATTGTTACCCTTGTATATATATTGTATATCTTGTGATACTTATGTGAAGTAATAACACATGTCTAACAGTTAATCTGTGTTACATAGTGTTATATGTACATGTAGGAGACTGAAGTTGTTTCAGAAAATGAATACAGACTTTTAATGTCGTACTCTTGGCTTGATGATCTAGTAGGTGGAATTATATTTGTTTCCAAACTGTGACTGAGTTTTACATTACAGATTCAAATGAAATTTTTTTGGGATATTCCCAGGTAGTGGCCTGGTTGCTGCATGATATGAGTAGTTTTCACTTACCTGTACACATCACTGTAGCCTGTCACTTCTGAGGTATTGCTGTATATCGGGAATTTTTCGTGTGTGTCTAATTTTACGCAATATTCACGGACAAGAAAAATCGCGAAATTATACACCATGAAATATTTCCTCATACCTATTTTATATGTGAAATCAGTATATTATCATAGATGACAAAAATTTTACATAGCTAAAATTTTACTGAACTGTTTTGGCCAAATATCGTGAAAAAATCCCTACACAAAAATAACCCAGTATACAGTAGTTAGCATCAGACTTCGGTGAGAGCACGCGCACTAAACTATAAAGTTTACCAATAACATACCAAAGTTTTTGGTTCTTCTTTTATCCCCCAGTAACACTCATTGCCACAGTATGTCTAAAAGTGATAACAAAACCTCATTCAACAAAAACATTACCAGGTGGGCTGTCTATTTTAGATTTTATCCTATGAGTTATGTCCCCTTAACAGGACTTTGCTAATAGGGAATTTTAGAAATCATCAGTTTTTTTGTTATTAATGTGTAAGAAAAGAACAGTCCAAACAATGATATTTATACAGCTAGGACTTTCTATCTAGGTACAGATTTACGGTAAACTGTTGCTACAGGTTGACACACTTTACATCCTAATTTTACAAACAGCCGTGACAAACTTTTTGTGGAGTAAACTCTCTCAGTTATTCATATACAAGGAATAAAACTTTGAAGCTAAATTTGATTTGATTAATTGCTATGGTACCAGTAGAATTGATGTATAGATCGGTATTGTTAGTAACTGACATGATGACTATCAGTTCCGTTGTTTACTTCACATTTATGGAAATCAGGAAAGATCTGACAACTCTCTGTCTCTATTTCAGCATAGGAATCTTGGAATTTTATATAGTTAAGCTACCTTTCAATAAAATATGTGCATCATGCAATTAAGTTTCTGAAGATGCAGAGTTATGGAAATAAATTAGATTAAAGTGTATATTAACAGTAATAACTACTAACTGTTATATTACATCCAGCTGACTTGCACCGAATTTATGTCAAAACTAAAATATTACAGGTATAACTTTGTGTAATTGGATTAAGTTGTCAGATTTTAGAATTTGTTGCTTGTCTACCTGTTGGTTCGTTCTGTGTAAAAGCTTACAGTTTATGGCATTCATATTAGAATTGAAATTTTGCAGCAATTTGGTTTGAAATTTCAATGTAGAAGAAAAAAAAATCATCCATATCTTTATTACTGCCTTAAGATTTGTTAAGGGGCATAACTTTCCTGGTGCAGAATTGCTGATTCTTCCATATGATAATGACTATATTTAGCATACAATTCTCAGACTGATGGTGTCTGACCTTCTTCAGTGATTTAATTTACGCTGAGGAAACAGCAATATCCAATAGAATTATATCCTATTTCAAAATAAAATAGTTACTAGTTCAAAATTTTGTCAATGCCGATGCAATCATTTTTTTTATTAAAAAGCTTTTTTACATTTCTAAATAAGCTGTAATGAAATTTTGGGGTTTTTCTTTTGCGATGTTTGAAATAAAACTTCAGTACCACTTCCTGTGTCAGCTTCAAGACATTCTGTAGTTGAGGCTTTTAAAGTTCAACATTGGTAGATTGAAAAAGGGATATCATTTCTTTGGAAACTGTAAAACTCTTGGATAGAAAGACATTAGTTATCACACATAAGGTGTTAGTCAAATTGGTGATTATCTTCAGTATTTTAGGAGATGGTTCTGTCACTTGATTTCTAGTGATTACTACAAAGTGTTGGATAACATCAGGATAACATGAGTTTAAACCCCTACGTGAGATAAGTAACTTCTCTGTGGTTTAGGATACATAGGAGGAGACAAGTGACATAATATCTGACATTTCATTCTCTCTGTATGTAATAAATCTTAAATTGTCACACATGAGGTAACCATGGGCAATCAATGTCTCGGTAGGAACTCTCTGTTCTAATCCCTTTTATATTAATATATTCCTGCGTTTATTAATTTGCTGTAGTTTTATAAGAAACAAATGTTGATAATGACAAGTAACTGATTCTAGTTAATATTTCTCTTTCTATATAATTAAGCTGCGTCTAGAATCTGTCTTCAGCTTCCATTTTCATATCCCGAGATTTAACCTTAATAACCCTGCTATAACAAATAAGTTTAAAATGCTTATTTTTTCTAATACCCAAAGGTTGCTTTGGTACAAATGTTGATTTTCATACACATTATACTGCAACTGCTTGCAAATAACGTAGATGTAAAGCTATAAAATTAATTTGTGAATTTCTCTGTTGTGTACATATGGAATTAAAATGGTATACTGGGTGAAAAGTTGTCTAAGATGTAAGAAACTACTAACAATATTACTTTGTTGATTATTTGTACAGTTTGATGTATTGTTTGTACTGTGAACTGTTCACTGTGTCTGTTCCTTTTTGTTCACAGTGTCTGTTCCTTTCTGTTCACTGAATCTGTTCTTCTTTGTTCACAGTCTGTTCCTAATTGTTCACTATGACTGTTCCTTTTGTTCATGGTGTGTTCCTTTTTGTTCATTCTGTTCTTCATTGTTCACTGTTTCTGTTCCTTATTGTTCACTGTGTCTGTTCCTTTTGTTCACTGTGTCTCTCCCTCCTTTTGTTCCTTGTGTCTTCCTTTTTGTCCACTGTGTCAGTTCCGTTTTGTCCACTGTCTCTTTTCCTTTTTGTTCAATTTCACTGTTTGCCTTTTTGTGAGGTATCTGTTCCTTTCTGTTCACTGTGTTGAATGTTTGTTCCTTTCTGTTCACTGTGTCGAATGTTTGTTCCTTTCTGTTCACTGTGTTGAATGTTTGTTCCTTTCTGTTCACTGTGTCGACATCTGTTCGTTTTTGTTCACTTTGTCAGTTCCTGTTTCATTCACTGTGACACAATGTGTGTTGTAAATTTATATTGGCCATTTACATAGAATGTTAGGGCACTGTTATACTTGTGTAAGAAGGTCTAGTTTGACATTGGAGCTAGGGAGGCTTACTGTTCGAAATAAAATTTCATAATAGGCTGATTGCCAGAGTGGTTTATAGATGAGCTTTCAGTGTATCATGGCCTTTGGTTTGGCAGAAGTTACTGGTTATATTTTGGGGGTGGGGGTTGAGCTGTACACTTGTTGGTAAGAAATAAAGGATGAAAAAGATTCATACATTGATTATGACACTAATGTTACATGTTGCTTGATATGCTTCTGTAAACAAGAGAGAATCTTGAATGCATCTGATGAGACTTGAGGGGGTCAGTGGCAAACTTTTTAGTGTTGCTCAAGTTCATGTGTTTTGTGCACAAGAGTTTCATGACAAACAAGTTACTGTGTCCACACTTTGAATGTACAGTACTGTGCACTTGCTGCATTTGTATCATGCTGCCATTATTTAATTTTTGAGGAGTTAAACAATGCATCATTTGAAGTAAGCAATAACTTAATTAAAGCTAATAAGACATATCAGTACTGCCAGGTGCTGCTTTCAGGTGTCAGATGTTGGCTGCTATCCCAGCAAATTCACAATTTTACAATAGCTCTTTGATCAGATGTGAGTATATAACAATTCAGGTATTGTTAATCTTCTTGGGAGTTGCTCAGATGTTTCTTTGGAATATGACTTTGATTAAGGTTTGAAGTAATGATTTGATTAAAATGTACCAATAAATAACGAAAAAACTAATGCAGTTTTCACTGGAGAATTCTGTAATGTACAGGATTTGGAAGGTAAAATTTGCTGGTATACATATAAACATGAAGCCTTTCATTGATTATCCTGTCTTCCCCATCTAAAGGAGACATTATTTTTTGCTCATTTTTCTGTCACAGTCATGACTGTTCTAAATTTTGAACTGATGGACTTGGGATAAAACTTTTCAGACATATAGAGTGCTATCAGACATAACAACCCATTTGGCCATTACCTCCTCCTAGGTTCAAACATAGATGTGACTGTCACACATGTATACAGTCTGTAACTAGCTCATGAACTGAGTGATACTGTGTACAATTAGCAGACCAGTTACTAGTAAACCTCATAGCCATCCATAACTTCCAAGTCAAAGTCATTGGTTGGTCTTAAAGGTCATATGCTATACTTTCCATTTAGTCTATATCATTTGAAATAGTGAATGGACTAGGGTAATGGCTAAATGTACATGTCATGGCCATACCTCAAAAAGTCGTGACCGGGGGTGAAGGTCACCAGGTATACTATACAACATACAGCATGGACTGAAATGATACTTAAAACCATTGTACTGCATATTCAGATAATATGTTGGGAATAACTAGGTCGTATCATAGTTCAAGGTCATGGGCAAGGCTTAAAGTTACTTAAGTATACATATGCTACACAACTTTATGTCCAGTTTAAAATTTTGAAACAGCTGAAGGACATGAGTGAAAGTGCCTAGTTGTACAGCTTTATAAATTGATGCATTGTAAATGACCTTTATGGCCTTACCTATCAAGGTCATGGGTGAAAATTTAAAAAGTCAACTGGTTGGTTTATGCTATGCAACTTCGTTAAAACTTTTGAAACATTAATTAGATAGTATATTGAGCACCCTCAGGTGATAACAACATATCATGGCTTTACCATTTGCCAACTTGGTGGAGGGGCTTAAAGTTTCAAACAGTAGATAGATATTAATAGTGACTATCATCTAGTTGATTTGGGGGTTATTCATATTAATATTATAAAAGAGTACAATTATAAATTGAAAAAAAAAGATTTGAAGGGATAAATGGATAATTAAAGAAGCTAAATTGACCTTTTAAATTATTAGCAAAATTGTTGTAAAAATTCTTTTACTCTGAGAAAATAATAATTTTTCCACACCTGTTGCTATTTTCTCAAGTAGATGATGATTGTTTTACTATTGTAAATATATTGAGACAAATTTCTGTTGTTGACTGATGAATTAGAATTTCAATTAATGTCTTTTTTTCTAAAGCTTTTATACTGTTTACTTTACTTAATACAAATAGAATGATGAAGAAAAATCTATAAAAATGGCTATAAGTTTAGGTGATAGCATACTGTGCCATATATTAGGTTGATAATGTTATGGCATACTCTAGGGAAATAGATGCTGTGAGAAAGTAACAACACGTTTATTTATCAAGATGTCTCAGAGAAATATGCACACTCTGCCAAGAAATTACAGGTACGTTCAATTAAACATTTTGTCAAAAATCTGATGTAAATTTTGATTACTTCGATATTTGTAGTAAATTTTTGTTGTATAGCTATTTCAAAAATTGAAGAAAAAAAAATCCATAATTGCCTTCTAGAAGTAAGGATTATTTTCTCATTAAATGTTTGATATTTCAGTTTTTGATGAGATTGCTTAAAAGTTTATGATAGCAATTTGTTGTTTTATTCTGTACTTTAAAATTGATTATTTTACCATAATTAAGTTTGTTAAAGGTCATTTAAGAAATAATGCAACCACATGCAGATTATTGCCCTTCAAATGTGAGTAAAAAAGGGGGGTTGTGGAGTGGTATGTTTATGGAACACTTCAGAATGTATTAAATCTTAGACCATTGCCATGGTTAAAGTAAAAAGGGATTTGGTATTTATATGGGAGGGATGAATACAGCAAGGTAAAGTATGTTGTAACATTTACATAAAAAAAAACAAGGGGAAGTATGGAAATAACTTTTATTTAAAAAAAAATTGAAGTACTGTAATCTTTGCTTATTGGAAGAAGTCTGTAAAGGTTAAAAATATTTCATTGATCTTAATTTCATAAATATATAAGGGAATATAATTGGATTTAACAATATAGAACGTATGTAAATGTTATTAATTACCAGTATAGAAAACTAATGGATGCTATTAATTTCATATTTTATGGAAAATATGATATTGATATTGTATTTGTGTGCTGAAAACAGGTTAAAATATAAGTTGTAGGGGAACAGAGAAAATCATGTTGTTGTCAAAATATTTAAAAACAGTAAAATGGTACTGTAGATGTTTTGGACATTTGTTTTGAAGGGAGGTGGAGATTGAATGATAAAAAAAATGTTTTTAGTGCAGAATGGGTTAAACTTTTCACTTGTTTTTGTAATATAAATGTGAGTGGTATGATCTTTCCTCATGTGCAGTTGAATTGACACAGGGATTGAACAATAACCATGTATTAAATGTATATGATGTTAAATTCGACTATTTACAGTTTATAACTAAGGGTGCATTTCATCAACAGTAGCAGTGGAATGAAACCGATTCACTACAGCCCGGACAAGTCATAAAATTTGGAAGCCATGTAGATAACTTGAGTTGGGTCCCTTATTTAGTAATCAGGGATTTTATTTTTCATTTTGAAGCGAAAGGTACCCAGGACCAAATGAGTACTGTTTTGGTTGGAAGAATTGTTGACAGAAATCCAAGTGTGCATTTTGTAAAAGTAATTGTGTTGTTTCATTTCATGAATGAATATCAGCCCTGATCTCATGAGAACCATTTTGGATAGGGAAATAGCTGTGACACAGACTTAAATCTTTGTGTGCATTATTAGTTGTTTGTGGTTGATAACCGCAAATATGTTTTAGAGGTTAAAACAATGGGAATAGCCAAGAGCCCTTGAAAAAAAAACATTTGTAGGGAAGGGGAATTGTGACCCACTCCATAGTATAGGTTACAATTTTAAGTATTAATGTTGAGGTTATTGATTGCATGATGGGGACCCCCTTGATTGATTGCTAATCAGGGGTACATTTCATCAATCACAGGAATTGCTTTTATATTGTCAATCAATAGATCTACTGTTTAGCATGCATTTGCTTAAGTTTAAGGAAATTGAAGCAGTAGTTCATTTGAAGGGAGATATATTGAAGAAAATTTTGTTTGACAGGTGGAAATTGTAGTATAATGAGAGAAGTGCTGTTTTCTTTTATATTGATTTGTATGTTTTTTAAGACCGTTCTGAGAAATACATAATATTATGGCTAAAACTGTTTAGGTTCATTGGAAGGTTACATGTCCAGAACTTTTTTGTTTAGATACTTAGTACATGATTACCTCTAAGGAGACATCTGATTATTTTTCTGGTGTTGTATAACAGCATGGTTAGATTCCAAAGAATAGTCTCAGTTTTTTTTATCCATATAACTTTTAAGAGTCGTGCATGATGTTACCCCTTAAATAGCTGTCCTTCAGGGGTGAATGTTATGCTCATCTAGTATATGAAAAGGAAGAAGTTACAAACACTAATTTGCTGACAGAAGCAAGATTTTATGATGGTGTAACTCTAATTTATAAATTTACAATTCTTGTCTTTTATTAGAAGGCTTGAAGATACATTTCCTGTAATTCAGAAGAGTAGATTAGGGTGAGGGGATTAAGATTTATATTCATTCATTGTATTTGTCTCTTATTTTCCGTTTCCTTTTAAAAAGGTTATTACCATATTTCTGTTAAACACCCCTTCCATTTTTGGTCAGAAAAAATATGTATGTGACTTTTATTTTGGAAACTTGAAGATAAAACATTAACCACAAGGTAGATTTTCTTTCACCCACACTCATACCTAAAAACTATTAAAGTTAACATAAAATTATTCAGATTTTTACTGTCATTTTTTGTAAAGATATGATAAAGCCTGTCAAGAAGTCCCTAATTTGCCAACATAAGGCATAAAATTCTTCACAGGAAATGTTTTCCATTGTGCCATTTTTGTTAACAGCAAGATTTGGACTCCGTAGGATTTTCTTGATCTCTAGTAGATGGCAAAATGGAGAAAAAAATGGAATGCCTCCAGGGAGTTTTGTAGAATAAATACGATGTTTAAAGTATTTTGTGCTCAAGTTTTTATTATTTCATCCACACTATTCTTTGCTCATTTGTGCTTTACACTGTATTTGGATGCAGTACTCATCTTAAGAACCAACTAGATACACTAAAAGCATGACTGATACACAGTATATAAAACCTTTATTTGAAAATAATGGCTTCTTTCTGCATACTTCATTAAAACTGTGCAGTTGACATTTTGTTGCATTTCTAATGATCAGTAACCAATGAAATGGTATTATCTGATAAATATTTTAAGATTGTAACCATTTAGATCTGTAAGTACTCATCAATATTTCATATGAAGTCAGTCGAGTGATAAATTGTTTGTCTCAGGCTTATAGTACATTTCTTGATCAATCTTATACTTCGATCATTACTGCAGTATTATGTCAGCAATAAGAGTCATCCAATACTGGTGGATTTAATGAATGAATGATAGTTTTACTCTATATCTAATTTAACTTAGTTAAAAAAAAAAGAAAAAAAAAAAAAAAGTAAAAAATGCTGTTTAGAACGTCAGACTATTCTGCTTCACACCGGGA
>JAOXYI010000013.1:4273145-4284863 GCA_028566495.1 Lithophaga antillarum
GGGGGATTGTTCCAAAGGTACTTATTTATTTTTTCATATATACCACTTATACTTAACTTCTCCCTGTTGCCTGACTGAACAGTATCTATTCAATAATTGTGCAAAATCGGAAGAAAAGTGAAAAATGTCTATACTTATGAAAATTGAACTCTGGCCTGTGATCTCGAAAATGGTAAGAATTAAGTAAATGCACTGGCAATATCACTGAAAGATCTAGCAAAAAGAAAGCGTTAAAATCGGTTGAAATTCTGGCAACATCGTGTTCAACTTCTGAACTTAATTATAGCGAGGAAAACACGACGACGCGCTCATACCATAATACAATCTTAATTTTTTTTTTTCGGTGAAAATCGAAAGTGATAACAGGTGTTGTGGATAGCATATTCTGCTCCGTTGACCACACTCGTTATGCTCAATACATAAATATCAATTGAGTGTTTGAGAAAATGAATCACAACGAAGGATAGGTGCTTCTAATAATCAGTGGAGACAGGCATATTTCAGATACACTCACTGTTGAAGTTTTTGCAAGGTAAAGAAAGATTTGTATTTGGAAATAATATGACAAGGGAAAGTCCAACATTATCTTCTACCGAAATACAGATTTACCACTTGTCAACAAAACCACAAAACTTCTATTCAACTACATTCTGTTTCACTTGGTTTGCTAAATGTTTTGTCTTACTATATACTTTACTGGGTGAATTACCTATACCAACTAAGCAATATCTGTTATGATTTTGTCTCAGTACTTCAAATATGATGTACAAAACTTGATGTTTTTGTTTTGTCTGAATATTCTGATTAGTTGACAGTTCTTCTTTTTTTGTGGTACAATATGTATATGAAAGTTTTACTTGTTGCTTATGAAAATAAACAATTACCAGCAACATAATTTTTTCAATAGGTGTAAATAAAACCCATTAAAAATTTTTTTTTTTCGAGCAAAGAACATCATCAGTTACAAATATGCGGCAGGAAACGACTACCTTTCCAGAGCATCCGATTTTACCCTTGTTAATATGGAAGTTCAATTTTTATTCTTTAGTTTTTATCAATTACTAGTAGTGATTGTCTTGCTGTTAAGATTCGTTATTACAAACAATTTTTGTGTAATGGCTCTAATACCCATTATCATTAGATAAATTAAACATATGCATTTTTACTTTTTACTTTTCAATAACAATAAACAGTAAATACAAAAAATGGAAACAAAACAATGAACTGAAATTAAAATGACATATAATGAAAGTAACGAAGCAAAACGATTTCTGCTCTGATGTGAGCATAACGTTATTGTCTAAACAATTAATATTAATAGGTATGTAACAAGCCATTTTCAAAATCAACATTGCAAAATAATTTAAAAAAAAACAGTGTGTGTACTAAACAAAAACAGGCATCGCTATGTTTTTGCCAGGAGAAACAGACTGACCATGAACATCGTAAAGGCGAACCAATAAGGCTAAAAGCTAACGTTTTGGAAATCTACGCATGTGAATTCATAAACTGTTATATTTCAAAAACTACGGGTACAAATGCACTATTAGAATAAGTTTTTCATAAAATAAATTTCTGACAAGAAAAGCCGAATTTTGCAGCGCTGAAAATAGAAAATTATGCCCAATAATTACAGCAAAAAGAAATATCTGGGATTTAAAAAATTGCTTACAAGGACATTTTATATGTTGACATTTTTATTTTGACGAAAACTTCCACAATGACGTCAATTCAGTGGTATGGATTTCAACTTGACAGAAGAAAATAAATTACCAACTATGATACAGCAAGTTTTTCTGCCTATGGAGTTTTCTGAAAAAGCCATTAAATCCAGTGTGAACAGATCATTTGAAAAACTGTATCACTTATTGATTGTGATACGATTTTGATTTAATTTTTCCTGTTTCGAACGGAAAATGAGAAAAACTATAAACATTATATACTGGCTGCTTGTTAAAACGTGTGTACAGTAAATAATATTTGGGTTAAATATAAATGGAAAATGTACAAAACTGTCACAGTACGTAAATCCTCAAATACCGTCTATGACAACAAATATGCCAGATCATGTCAAACTATCTGTCGTTAATTGTGTACAGGACTTCCCTAATTAAACTGTCAAGTTATCACATATTCTCGGTCACAACAAAGCCACTTGTCTACTCCATGCCTTCTAACGGACTATTCCAAAAAAGAGTAAATCCCAACAAGCAATCCATCCGCTAAACGAAATGTCCGTTTCCTTCTTTTCGAACTCATGCGGTAGAGTTCAATTCAATCTCGACAAAAATATCAGTACAACGATATCTGACGTTGAAAAAACAACCCAGGGCTGGGTAAAACAAACAAGATTTCAAGTGTCTCGTTCTTTCTTGATCTTGGTCATGTCCTTCATATCTTCGCCAAGTATTGTGGCGATTTCACCTTGCATGAATGCCCATGGAACATTGGAACCGACAAGAGGGCACTTCTTTCCACTGGGACAATACACTTCCGTTCCAGCTCCTTGGCGCTTTATGCTTTCTCGTGAACATGGGAAACAAAATTTGTGATCCCCTACTGACGGACACTGAACAAAATGAGTATCTTCTAAACGTTCGTGACAAATTGTGCACCGCAACGATTCCGAACTCGGCACAGCTGACTCAGAAAGCGAATTACCAATGCTTCCGTCGGTAATTGGCGGGTGTCCCGTTGTTAGTCGGCTTCTCGGAAGGACACCATTCGGTGAATGACGAGTTCCTCTTTCATTTCGTCCTGGAGAGCCAGAACCAGACGATATATTATCCGTTACATTCATCAAAGCTGCCATTGGAGATGGACCGTTGTGAGGACCGTTTGCTCCTTCCGGAGGTGTCGGTGTATTGTTACTAAGTGGAGACATTGACGTTGAACTTGCTGGTCCGTATGTTGCCGAGTTAATAGTCAGCTTTAGAGCTTCCGACTGGCTCTGGATCCATTGCTGTCTCTTCCTTTGCTCGCCAAAGTCATTTTCTGGTTCGGGAGAAGTTTTGCGCTTTTTGATCTGACTTTCAAACGACGCCTGATGTCCGATCATTCTTGCATGGCCGGATGGCACAGATGAACGATGAATACTTCCCGGTGTAGGAAGTGGAGGTAAATTTGGATGTTGATACTGAGATGGCACTAGTTCTTGTTTCACGGGTTCTTTGAAGAACCGCACAGTCTCTGACAATAAGTCACTCAGGTTTTTCCATTCTCCACTTCCATGTTTCATTTCATATTCAATATATTTATATCCAGAGGAAAGCCCCTTTCCAATTTCTTTCATACTGTCATAATGCATTTGTTTAGCCACACTTGTTGCACTAGTATAAATGTTCCCGGAACCAAGTGGATATTCCATGTAAACTTTCAGTTCATATTCTACGCCATTTTTGGTGGTGGCATCATACGCAAATACCCTTCCATAAATATTGTGATCCTTTTTAAACCGAATTTCGAAAGGCGCGGATGCTGAAAGAATGTTTGTAGAATCACGAACAATTGGTGGTCGTTTAGCAATTTCTTCTGGACTACTAAATTTAAATATATCATCCGCAGTCGAATTTGTGTTGCTATTCGAATCATCATCTTCGTGTTCTCGTTTTCCGTTCATTGTCCCAACTCCTGGACCGTGTGTCATATTGGGACCGGGCATTGGACCGTACGGATGGCGAGTTGGTACATTCATCCCAGTACTGTGAATAGGTGGGTGCATTGGAAATACCGAACGGTTAATGGACCCTGGGAAAATCTGCCCTCTTGAATGTTCAACTATGTTTTCTTCAGGTCTGTTATGCATCCCATTCGTTAATCGGGGTGGGAATTCATTCATTACACCCCTTGGCCTACCTTCAAAACGGTCATTTGATGGTGCTCTTGATTGTTCCATGTGCTCCATACTTGGCCTATTTCCAGGCAGTTGTCCGAGCGGTTTCATGGGCTGTCGTCCATCATGAAACCCGTGATTACGTTTCATTTGTCTAGCTGCGTCCAGGACCATTTCAATCCGATCTGCTCCCTCGTAATTCACACAACCCCGACACACGGGTTCGGAAAAATCGTGAACCATAGCCCATGGCATTCGAGGTAAATCACACAGATAACACTGTTGTCGTTGAGCCCTTTGAGGCATTGACATTGTTTATGAATTATCCGATTCAACTATAAAATTGTTTATTTTTCTCTCTTTTTCCATTTACGGCGAATCCATTGACTGTCACAAACATGAATGACATACTACTACCGCCATCCACTTGAAAAATTAACAATGTTTTTCTATCCTGCGCATGCGTTTTTGTATTCTGTGAAACCAATCGACCTTTTTCTCTGTTGATATTCACGTTTTGTGTGATCACGCAAGGTATTACACTTCTATTACTGCTATGAATCACCAAGGGATACGAAAGCTTCAAAATGTATACTTGTTGATCAATGTTATCACCGGAAAATCCTTTTCAATACTAAGCACGCACACAATGATTGTCGCTTTTTAAATAGATCTGAATAGTAAAACAAGACTGATCGTTCGTCAATAGTTTAAATCATATATCATTAGTAGCTGCTTAGAAACCGTGGAGTGCTCACATATCCGTATTAAAATTCATTGTCATCAAATAGTGTGTGCTTAAGACTAATGACAAAATATCTGTTGTGACAATGCATTTCTTGGAGGCGTGTTACATAAGACGCGAATTGTTTCTATTCGTCGAGAGGACACGGACAAAAATAGACGTGCACAATTTTCAAGTTTTATCTGTTGCATAAATAAGATCACGTTAATAGGAAAGGAAACAAGTCGTAAAATGTATGCAGCAACACGAAAACAGAAAATTTGTGTGTTGTTATTATGACCTGACTGCGTGCTACATGGACCTTTATTCTTTACAAAGCTGATTAAGTTGTATTGGTTTACGTGCGATCGTGTCATTTTGCCTTCGTGATGAATTCCATTTCTGTAGAACTGAGTGGTTCAAAAGCCAACTCGCATCGATATTTAAGATTAAAACATGGAAGCAATATTTGCAATTCTACACCTGCTATTAAAGCGCGGTCTCTGTCGGCAATCGATCGGAAAATCCATTGTAAGAGGTTTATGTCCTACATTTCCATCCATGGAAACAAATAGCTTGTCAATGATCATGACGTCAGATGTTATAAACAGAGCTGGAAGATATCCAACATTTTTCTTGTCAAAATTAATGTCCTGTCTATTGAATAGGGAATACACTAATATGCAAGGCAGACAATTTCCTCGAGATATCAACCATAACAAAACGTTGTCTTCCTCCACGTAACATATCTTGAATTCCTTCTCATCTAACTATTCATGTCAAGTATTACACAAAGTAAAACCGGTAATATTATTGTTTTGCCCTATCAATCAATCTTAACAATGTGTCTTGTCCCTGTGTACTTTAAACATAAAAAACTCAAGGCCAAAAACTAGTTAACATTCACTTTTTTCTTTGAAACACTTAATCATTTATTTCACATTAAAAATACATGAAAAAATAATATTTCATTCAATGAACTTACAAAAAAGAAACATGAAAGCGTAACATTTTGGCGCAGTTACAAAAAGTAAGCCGTGCCAAATCTAAAGAGAATGTGACGTATTATTTCTGTTATTTCAAGTACCTAGTTACAAATTCTGTAGCGTAATAGTTGTATTATCTACAAACAAACCGTAATTAGCTGTGACGTATCATCATGTGGCTTTTAAAGGCACGTACATTAGGCACTACTATATACTAAAATATATAGAGCATAATCAAAATAATACTGCATCTTGCATAATTCATGGTAGCTTCAAAACCAATTTACGGAATAGAAAAGACGCTACTTAAGGTCATTAAACCTGCGAAGAAAAACACGCTTTGTTTTGTATGCTACTTGAAAACCTATCCCCTTCCCCAAACCCCAAAATAACATCCCAAATCGAATCCCTACCATATACTTAGTATCTTAAACGTTCACTGGAGTTAATGTGAGTCTTTTATACTATAGCAAAAATCCATGGTTCATGTAGAGTTTATATCCATCTAGCCTCCAAATGTGTTACGTATGCATTAAACACTCGTTCACATTACAGAATTTCATATAGCGGCAAACTGCATACATGTTTTTCCTATCAAAGCCCGGGACTATACACGAATTCAATTCGTGTCACCTGGGCTGTTCTTTGTCCAGTGGAGTAGGAAATACTTTCCCCGCGCAACTCGATTCATTTCTTTTTTTCCTAATTTTTAGCCTGTCCCGTTTTTGGTGGCAAAAGAAGACTCCGATATATGTACCCGTTTTACAAGCTGTATTTATTTGCTGGGTACAAATTAAATCCAGTACGTTTCCCAACAACTGCAATTTCATACAGAGGGTATAATGATGGATGGTTGCTTAACGTCCAGCGGGTAATCTTTAAACAAAATTCAGGACGAGAACATATTAGTATGATACGAATATAAGAATCCTGTTTTGTACTAGACCAACACGCTGGGTTGGATTTTTATAGTGCTAGCTCACCTGAAGTAATAGTATACAGGAAGACATGTCATCCCACTCGGACACATTATTCAAACTCCTAGTCGACCAGTCTTTGCTCTTTAGCGGAGAAGAAGCAAATAACAAGTTTTAATGTCTTTGGTTTGACCCGGCCGGGGATCGAACCCACGATCTTCCGCACTCGAGGCACAATTGTTAGGTATAAATGACTGAACACAGCCATAGCAAGTCGACCAAGTCAATTACTGAATTCTACTATACCATTATGCGAATATGGCAACTTGTTTGGCACTGGGTTCACGTTTCACGAAGTTTTGTCCAACTTAAAGAGCTCCATGTACGCAGCATAATATGACCACAGAAAGTCGACAAGAGAACGTAACTGAACTCAACTAAACAAATAAATGTGTGGTCACAGAGATCTGCTTTGTTACCGATTTCATGTTGACACACAAAAAAAATCTTCAGCAAAAAAGCCCATTCAACAACTTATGACAACATTTATCTCACAAATATTATCCGCTGGTACACTGAAAAGTTCTCTGCAACAGGAATTTAATGAAAAAATACACGAAAACTGGAAGAAAAACAAAAAATTTTGCGTAACTAGGAAAAAAGTGCAATTTGTCCATTCTACCCATTTCGACCCCTTTATCTCGGAAACCATAAGAGAGAGAGAGAGAGAATCTTACGACTTTTTCCTGAAAGCTCTCTTCATGAGGAATTCAGTCGAAAAAAAAAATAAAAAAACTATCACAACTGGATGAAAAATATAAATCTGCACAACTAGCAAAACGATAAAATTTCGTAACTTTAATCCCTATCATTTCAAAAAGGATGAAAGACAGGAAAAATCTGTTGAAACTTTCCTCGAAGCACTCACAAAGACGAAAATGTTTTTAAAAACTTCATCGACGTCAGGATGAAAAATTTTAAAAAGTTATAAATTTGGAAAACTGCCTCATTTGACCCCATTTATCTCTGAAACGGAAGAAGTTATGAAAATTCCAGAAAGGTATTTTCGTTAGGATTTGAATAAGAAAAAACTACACCAAAACTGAAAGAAAATGAGAGTTCCGCATAAAAAATTCGAAAATCCCATCTTTACTACTTGTTTGTACATAATTCCGAACCGGAGAGCCAGAATCTCCATCATCAATTCAAAATTTTAATTTGTACTTGAGTTCTACTAGAACAAAAGTTATCGCACTGAAACCAAGCTGTCTATAAACGGACGATGCCGATAAGGACGACGACGACGACGGAACCATGACATAAATTGACAGACTGACAATCATCTGATCATCGCAGCTTCCCAGTATCGGTATCGTAGCTCCTGGATTGCTTCCAAAATATTATCTTTTGCACTTGCTTATTCACTGCCAGTACAAAGTGGTATTGACTTATATCGAAGATTTATGCATGTATATTTGTTTAACAACAAAAACAACAAGCATGTTTTGTTTGCGATCTGTAAATACTGTTAGCAACCTTTCTTCGTAAAGAAAATATTGTCTTTTGTGTTGTAAGTTTTATTTTATTGGGACTATGTCTGACGTACATTCTAAAGCACAGGTGTCAAGTGGCTTGTTTGAGATATGATCATGAAATATAAGAAAAACAGAAAGACAGAATTACATTTCTTGTAACACCAATCAATAAAAATAATGGACAAACAGTTGAGAAGGAATTAAGACTAAATTTATATTAAAGAAACCAATAAAAACTCGACATATCAACAAATTATTATGTTACTCGTAAATTTTGAATGCAGAAATGCCAAATCCACTATGTCAAGGGCACAATTCCGAGACTATAATTAGCTCGGACTAGTGTCCGTATTCTGGTACACGTTCAAGAAAAGACTGCTTTTACAGATCTCGAGAAAAAGAAAATTAACTTCAGCTGAAAAATTAGGTTCAGCTGAGATCAGTCTATGTTGTTACCTGTAATGACAGTTACAAGTCTGCAAGACCTTCAACCAACATATTTATTCTTCTAGATTTACAACCAGGTAATTGTATAAGTATTCACTGATCTAATTGTTATGATTATTATCCCCTCTGTTTTTTTAACTTAAGTGCAGGATTGTTTACTGTTTGTTACTGATTTATGTTCTACTTCTGTGAATAAAGATAGGAAGAAGGCAGGGGAGGGGATCCCACTAACCAGTTAAACATCGCTACATTATACCTGTTACAAAGATCTATATTTCCATTGCTTATTGAGTCTTTTTGTCTTTATACATGTATATGTTTTTATTTCAGTATAGAATGAGCTAAGGCTGATTTTGCACTTTTTGTTGTTTTATTCGCCTTTGTATTTGACTCTCAATGTTTTTATGGGTATTGGTGACGGTTGCCAGAGCTCAACCCATAGAGCTGCCCAGCGCGTCCCCAGATGGCGGATAGGGGAAGCCCTCTCGATGGGGGTTGTCAGGTTTTTATACGGGAAGCCTGACCGCGGACCATAGTGGGTGACGAGTTTGGCGAATGCCTCGCTCCTTAAATACCCCTTTTGTAGATATCAAAAAAGAGTAGGCTCTTTGTAGCAGCTACAAAAGGCTAAATTCTCCGTCCCTACCCAACTCTCTATACTTTTCTAGTGGCAGTCAAAAGTCGTTGCGCTTTTGTGTCCCATCTCTCCCCTCACTTCCGGATACTTTTTATATATTGTTGAACTTGTTCACGTCTTGAATATGCATGAAATATTTGCCGCTGGACGTTAAGTAACCAACCAACAATCAATCAATCAATCTAAATGTTTTTTCTTTTCTTTTAAATGTTAAAGAACAAAAGTAAATCGAATGAAATTGAAGAATTTGGTAAAATTCACTAAATTAATCCTAAAGGCGTAACTCTAGAATGATAGATATCTTGGACCAAAACGTTTTGTGTTTCAAAACAGGCTACCCTTATACGTATTTTGGTTAAGATTAATTTGACAGTATCTTTTAAGTCCTCTTACAGTCTCATACAAAGGGAGTGACGGATAAACGTAAAGCAAAATGTTACTGACCCGTTTTGCGAAAAACGGGAAAAGGAAAGTCCATGCGCATCGCGAAACACGGACAACAAAAAGAAACCACCCAGAATGTCATAGCCAAAAATATAACGACAACTGTAAAGACGAGCAGGACTGTTTGGAGTCAAGTGCAGAAACTTTTTTCATACATGTAGGTCTGATTTGTTTATGAAAATGTAATTGTCTTTTATGTTCTTTTTTCTGCTTACTTTCAGCAGATTCATCGATTATTTTAATGTCATATTTTTATGAAAATTTCGTTTACACAGCTTTCATACGTCACTACCAGCATTTAGTTTGATTGTCTTGGCTATTTTCCAGTTCAGCTCCACAATTATTACAACGTGCTTTATCGTTTCTGACGTCATGTCAGAATACTATTATCTTTAAGTACACTTAAACGGTCGTCTTTTTCTGATCAATATTTTTATTACAGTATTTTTATTGCGTTTTAAATGTTATTAATTTTTTCTTTCTTACGTTTATTTAGGTCAACATTAAAGAAAACAGTTTTGATACAATTGCTCAAGATGATATGATTAGCCAAGCACGAGTACAGAATTGAAGCAGCAGTGGATATGAATGGCCAAGTACGTGTACAGAATTGAAGCATCAGCGGCTATGATTGGCCAAGTACATGTATAAAATTGAAGCATCAGCGGCTTTGATTGGCCAAATACGTGTACAGAATCGAAACATCAGCGGCTAGTTACCAGTATAATTAACTATACTGTGTTTGTAAGACACGAATGGCCCGCCGAAAAGGACCTAAACGCAAAACTTATCCACATAGGTCTGACGCAAGTACGTGCGTAAACACTGACGGATAAGGGTAACACCATATGCCCCTTCCACCTGGCGCGGGGCTTTGTGAAAAGAATTTACAGAAGAAAAGGCTATGGCTTATCTTCTAATAACATAGCTATGATACGTGTTCCTTGATAAAAGGCATCAGATCATGCTGTTCGTTTCTAATCAGGCTTGTTGAGTATAACAGTATACTATATTTACATCTTTATTTATAAGAGTTATCGCCAATTTACAAGATATGTGGAAGGGGTTCAAATACATTGTATAAGGCCTTCACTTTTTAAGGAAATGCCAACAACGAACCTACAACTGGGTTTATGGGGTTATCGTCACTTTAAGCAATTTTTCAGCTGTATCATGACTAGGGGGATTCCGAACAACTATATTAAGATGACCGGTCGAAAGCCTGACCTTGGGTAGGAGTTTGGAAACTTTAACAAATGAATTTGGTCGAGCGGGGTTCGTACCCAAGACGGCGGTGTTAGGCTAGACGAATCTAGGGAAAACGTCAGTTAGAAATAGATCTACACAAGGATTGAGGAGAAACAATAAAGAATTAAAGCATTCATGTATTTTGTTATTTATATTACTGGCCAATCACAATCATCATTTATTTCGTTGGATTTTGATGACAAAGTCATCTAATCTTTTAATAAGTACAAATTTATGTTTCTGGTCCAAATTATACAGATCTTCAACCAACATATTAATTCTCTGCTCACAGTGAGACAACTACGAAGCATTCACTGAACATGCAGTTGCGGTGTCCCTTTTATTATGTGACCTTTCAACTGTAGAGAATCTGAGCCTGTTTTGTGATTGTTGTTCATTGTTAATGTTCTGTTTTGCTGATTGACTTGTTTTGTTGGATCGTCGACAATCATCATTTGTCTTTTTCTTTCTCAGTATTTTCTTTTGTTCAAACCGTCTCCTTAGTTTAGGGTAGCATGCTCTCCTGGTCACACCAAATACTTGTAAAATTGGTCTTGATACTTCCTACTTCTCCACTAAGCACGCAGCAGTCAGAAGTTACTGCTAAGTACTGGTTGACTGGGAGTCAGAATAATGTGTCCGAGTGAGGTGACATGTTTAACCGATAGTGCTACTAGCACTATGAAATCCAGCTCAGCCTGTTGGCACAATATAAAGCAAACATCACACAATATTGAGTAATTGCAGACGATTTTATATTACTTAACATAGGCAATCACCGATTGCGCAGTTCGCTTCGTCCCTAGCATGACTCTATAACAACAAGTCGGAATCATAATATGTAGGCAACAATAACCTAGCTACTGTTCATTGCTTGCTGCTTCACTAAGATTATTTCTAAACAATATTACACGATCATATGTCTTATAGTACAAAAGATATTAACTC
>JAOXYI010000013.1:4343814-4355829 GCA_028566495.1 Lithophaga antillarum
AATTTTGCGTAATTTATCATTGTTGAGATCACCAATAATAACGTGGCTGGGAGGACTATATTTGAATGGTGAAGTCGAACAAGAGCAATTGGGAGTCGTCAATACGTAGATCATGCAAAATACGTTTGTAATTGAAAAGTTTGATGCAATTGGTTTAGTATAGTTACATGAATTAAGAGCAACAGACTGGTGTTTAAAATTTGTAGGTACTTTGGACCTTACAGTTTTGTTATGAAGGTTATTGCTCAGGTTGATCGCATCCAAGCCTTTGTTAGCAAAATTTAGCTTGAGGAAAGAACACTTTTTGGTTCATCCTTTGTTATGTTAACATGCTTAAATAGCCTACTGACCAATATCAAAGACTATAGTAACAAGTTTATATATGGTTGAATTAGGGTCTGTAACTGGAGTTTTCAAACAAGTGTTGTATAAAGAATGCACTTTTGAGTGCGGTAGAGAATACAACTTAGTACGAATGTGATGAATGTCAAGTGGTTTGTTCTCGTAAAGCAGAAAGCCAGTAATGGAGACGTCATGTAATATTGGTGCCTCGAAGTGTCGATGGACATGGATACGTCTTCGACGAATGCTGGTGTTAAAGATTCCCTATATTTTTAATGTTGTCATTGCAACCATTTGGAATAGCGAATCCAAGTTCTGTAACACAGTATCCATCTCTGTGTGTACGGGTTGTAGTGGGATAGTATAGTTTTTAAGGACGCTTTCATAGAAAGGACAGAACGATCGAGTTGATTGATTATAAACCAATTGATTTTTATTGTTTATCCCAGATCGATTGCCACACATTCGGTTGTTTAACTGTCCGATAGTGTCACCAAACACATACACCAAACCTCAGATTGCACTCCACTCATAAACCAGGTTAAACATACAAGAGAATATAAATTTCAATTTCTTAGAAAAATGTAAAAACAAATGCACCTTCTGAGGTATGGGTCACACAGTCATCCAACATACCGGTTTAAGCGTTTAAAATCGGGAAAAACTCAAACTGTTTCAGAAATAATTCGTGCAAGCCATAAATTGTTGAAAATTTAAACATGGATAGGCGTTAATATTTTACAAGTATTATGTCTGTCTAAATGTTAAAGTGACAAAAAATATATGGCTTATATGACTTATTTCGATTATTAAGACAAACAATGCAACATTTATTTTTTAAGCGAGCGCTTCGGTTGAAAAACCGCAAGCTCTTTCTTTGGTTTGCATTTTATGTTATTCAAGCACTCGAAATAAAGAGCACATCAGACACGAACACATCTGCTTCATATTTGGACTTATTCCTGGAAATTGACACAGAGGAACTTTTGTATTCAAGAATTTATGACTAACACGATTGGTCTGCTTCCCCTGCATATGGAGTCTTCGTATCGCAGTTGACACGATATTCAAGAAGCATGTTCTAGGTATCAGAGTTTCTTGATAGAGGATTGTTCTTGGCTAGTAAATTATTCAACCAAGGTTGTGAAAACCTTAAACTGGAATCATCGAAAATTTTCTGGACGCATCAGGAGTTGGTTGTCCAGTACGGAATTCCTGTGTCTCAACTGGTTGCAGACATGTTTTCAGTGTCATAGATTCATTCTTGTCTCTATTAATTGTGACTTGTATACAGACTTTGAGAATTACGACGTCATGAAGGGTGTTGCATTCAGAGCAGCAGAAGCTTACTCTATCAATGTACCTGTTCTAACTCCAGCTTTTGTATTGGAGTTGGTGTTGTCCGATCTCCAGTTCCTTTTGTTTCGTTTTACTCTTATTGTTTCTGGACTTTGAATTTGATCTCTTATGGTTATTCTACTGTCGCCTTACAACTAATTATGGTACACAACTATTTCTTGTAGCTCCGAGCACGAAGGAAAAGCTAAAATATAATACGGAAATGTATATCATAAAACTATCGTTTTTATTTAAACTCCTTTCAAGTCGCTGATTTAGAGGAACATCTAAGTACAAATGATTGAGAATTTTGTCACGGGGTTGTTTGCAAAGCGAATGAAGGACGTATAAAATGTGTTTGGCAGCCTCTTTTCCATTCAAAATTGCTGCCGTTTGTTTTTAATTAAAACTGGAATGACATTAAATTGGACATGTATCCTTAAAATTTTTTTTAACATATAATCTAACCTGTCTGTGAAAGTAACATATTTTTATTACCGTTCTACAAATACATCGTAATCCCCGTTTTCATTAGAATTCAGACTTTGAAGTCAAGTCTTCTATAGAACCAGTCTGGATTCGTAGAAACTAGCTCTCCAAGGAAGTTACTCTCAAGTCTTTGTGACACATACGCTCGTACTGTTTTGGGGTATGATTTTGCGATTTCACTATTTTGGGGAATATCAAAAATTAGCAGGTATTTTTAGGGATATGTGAAACAAAATGTGATACTTTTGTACGGCTTTTTGGGGATCTTTCTTTCAGTAGGCATTCTTGGGGGTGTTCAGCTAGATTTTGGTATTTAGAAGGGGGTTAAAAATTTCAGATTATATACAACAATTCTAAATCAAAATAAAACAAAACAAAAACAAAAAAAGAGGAAACAGTTCGCGTCACAAATTATTTTTAACGATTTAATTTTTGGCCCCTTAATGGGCCAACCCTTAAATCCAAAATCCAAGACCTTATTGTGTATCTACAGATGATAACAATTCCAAGTCAAAATAAAACACAAAAATGATGGAGGAGTTTACGTTATAAACTATTTTTGATTATTTGACTTTTTTTGGCCCCTTAATAGGCCCGAGCCTCAAATCCGAAATCCAAAACCCCATTGTACATCTGCAGATGATACGAAACGACTCTAAACAAAAACAAAAAATGATTCTAAACAAAAACAAACAAAAAAAGCAAAAATATGAGGGAGAAGTTTACGTCACAAACTATTTTTAATGATTTGACTTTTTTGGCCCAAAACCTGAAATAGGAGTTCCAACCCTTACTGCACATCTACAGATAGCAAGCATCAATATGAAATAAAAACAAAATTAAAAAATTAGAAACCTAAAATGTGTGAGGAGGTTGCGTCACAAGAAAGTGTGACGGACGGACGATGCAACGACAATAATCCCAGACTTTCATTCGAAAGTGCAAGGATAAAAATAAATTATCAAAATATTTCAAAAATTAATATTGGTCCAACATTATCTGAATTCTTTAGAACGACGATAAAAGATTGGAAAATATTACTTCAGAAAATTCAAGTAAAGCAGATTCACTTTTGAAAAGAAACAAAAGTCAACAATAGAGTTTCTGTCTATTGTACTGGAAGCAGGCTAGACCAACCTTTACAGCAGACTGGTCTAGATAGTATCTATCTGTATAGATCACTGTAGCCTATCATCTGCAAGGTGTGAGTTTCGCCCCTGACTTTTTCCTTTTTTGGTTCCTTCCGAGTACCCCGGACAATCAAACTGTACACGATAGACTGCGCATGATATGTAGTTCTTTAAATGAAAATGTCTTTTGTTAGAAATTAAGTAGATTCTCCTTGTTATATATGTAAATATATTGAGTCCAACATATCATGATTAAGACTTGTACAAAAATGTTCAATTCTCATTTGACTCGTGTATTTCAGCCTCTTCAACCATTCATCTATTCCTATCAAATTAAACTAGGGTATTTTAAAAAAATATGACAACAATTATTCTTATAGTTATCATCTGAGCATGCATTACCTTGTGCAAAAATTTGTTTCTTTATTTTAGGAGACAGATTTGTAAAATAGCATATTTGCTTGTTTCTGATATACATGTATTCATTTATTGTTTATAATTAATAGATAATGTTTAATCTATCTTTAACTTTTTTTTCTTGTAAAAACTATGCTGAAAAAAATTCAACTACAATTTGTTGATACATTCGATTGAGGGGAACTGACTGGTTATGGAGTCATTTCCTGGGGTCGGTTAGAATTGGTGACGACCCTGTAACACCGATGAATGTTCATGACTGCATGCACAGCCTCCCTGTGTAGGATAAAAGGCTTACTGTTAATTATATGCCATCAACCTATTTTACAAAAGATAAAAAGTCATAATCTTGTATCTGGGTCGATGCTTCTTATCCATTCTGGCGATATTCTGCAAAATAATCCTTATAGTGGTGTCTTCAACACTGGTTATTATGATTAATAACTGCACAAGAAACATTCATTTCTAGAGTGTACTTTTTACCTTTTGTGTCCTAATGCCATTTTGGGATTTGAATATTTTCAGTTTTTGTCGCTGTATTATAACATAATTATAAAACATGTAATTCGGTTGATAGCTTTTTTTTTTCAGTGGATTACTTTACCTTTATCTATCAACCAAATATAAGAGCAGTATAAACCCAAATACCTTTCTATATGCAGAAACTGGTAAAGAAATTGTTTCAGAAATTATTTTTAACACATATATGGACGTATCGCGTGTCGGGCATAATATATTAAGTGTAAAAAATAACTGCTGTAAACGGTAAATTAATAAACCAGGGACGTTTATGTGGCTATTTCTGACATCATATATTTATAATAAAAACTAAAAGTGATAAATATCTCACAAAGTATTTAATTAGTAGTTTGTACTGGCTGTTGATTTGAGAACAAGATGTCTTGTCAAATAAAATGTATAGAAAGAAAAAGTTTATTATTAGAAAGAATTAAGATTAGTAAACATACGATTCACAGATTTAAAATTAACTGATTACTGAAATAAAATATGTAATATTTCATCTACCATTAAAAAAAGTTTTTTAGACAGTTTTTAAATATCCACTTATTAAAAGTACGTACATGATCTCGTAGTTTAAAGCTGTTCTCATTCACTTATTTTTCTACGTACTTAGAAGTAGTTCATTGATATTTACAAACAGAAAATAACTACTACTTAGGGGTGGTGAAAAAGAGACAGCGAGTGTTTTCATTGGTCTTTTTGTGTTAACTGACAAAGGTAGGCCCATTTAAAATCTTCCTTAAATAGCGATATATATCAGTGCTTCAGGTATTGTGAGCATACCTCCGAAACATGATGTGACAACTATGAATATATTTAAAGTGTATTAGATTGTGTATTATATAAAGTAAATATATCGTAATTGAGTGAAGAATTACATCAAAGATGGCACAAGCTGAACTTGACTGTAAACAGTGTCAAAATGAACAGAAAGATGAAATAATGGACAAAAATTGTGAATCTCAAAATACAGAATCATTAGCTGAAAAAATACCTGTGGAGTATAATTTAAGAAGAAGTTCTTTGGTAAATCGGGTTGTAAGTGAACGACGAAGAAAAGAACCAAAGCAACCAAAGCCAAAATCAAAACCACCACCATTAAGTAAATACCGACGGAAATCTGCAAATGCACGTGAACGAACAAGAATGATTGACATTAATGAAGGATTTGCTCAACTTAGAAGTGTACTGCCAACAATTGAAGCGAGTTCAAAAATGACAAAAATAACAACCTTGAGGTTAGCGCTCAATTATATATCTACTTTGAGACAGACTTTAGGATACGATAAAGATGAGGAAGCAAACTCTGATGCTTCATCCATGCGCTCTGAGTCATTTGATGATCTGACGTCAGATGCAGCATCATTACCGTCAACGAGCTCATCTGGAGATGAAATCTGTCAAAGCCCAATAGACAACGATTTTCTAAGTTCCGACGATTTGTTAGCGGAGGACATGGACTTAATAAACTTTGATCCTTGTGCTGAATTAATGTTAACGTGAAAATGACAGTAAATTTAAATGTTACTGAACAGAATGCAAAATTTAGATATCTTGTCTCGTATAAACGTAGACTGGTAGACATTTCGGATTGTAATTTGTTCAAGTAAACGTAAGTTTTGCCGGAGATAGTTTGTAAAGATATTCATAAGACTGTTTTCACAGACATCACATCTATTCATTGTTATTATATACATTTAAAACTTTGTCTCATATTTTACAGTATATTTTTGTTTTATTTTAAGGAGATATTACTCGTGTGAAGTGTCGTTGGATGAGTATCAGAGGTATTTCTTTCATCCAAAAACGGCATACTTTTTGTAATAATTTATTATTGTTATTTTTACACTTTGTTTCCACTAAAGATTATTGATACTAGTTAGTTTCTGTTTTATTTTGTCTTTGTATTGTAGCCCTAAAAAAAACTGAGAAGAAAGACTTTATCTGATGTTCATTCATTGACCATATCTAGTGACTGACTGCAGTCTTTGGAGTATTTATATTTTTTTGGCATTTAAACTTCAGTGATTTTCTCATTTACTTTAATAGCATTAGGTCAACATCTATCATGATGGACTTTTAGTTTCTACCAGAAGTCGAATTTTATTAACGCAGTGATAGAACTGTCCACGAAATGTGCGTTTACAAACTGTGTGGACCTTACCGACAAAGTGGTCTATGTAGATCGATCACTTTCACCAGTACAGATCACTTTAATGTAAGCATGAGATATATCTTAACACAATGTTAAAATGATGTAGTTAACTATTCTTCTGTGCGAAAATATAACTATTACTTGCCAAACGTAGTTTCCATTTTTCGAGCATTCCGGCTTTTCCAACCACTAAAATGGGTCTCTGCGATGTACATGTAGCTGTAAAATTTCTGAGACCGACGTTTAAATCTCATGCAAACAAAAATATATGTTGAAATGTTTAAGACAAAGCCTTACCCCCTCACAGAAGTTTGACCTTAGATAATCTAACCTTGCTTTTTTGTGCTTTCCAGCATTTTGGCATTATCAATACTGAAGAGATAAAAATACAATATTGGTATTCAGTTCGTTTATCAGAGACTATGTGATGTAGTTTGGGATTGTAAGATTCCTAAGATAAGGAAAAAAAACTGGGATCTAGTATTTTTGGTGTTATAACTTTTTCTTATTTACCGTATACAATATTTTTGAAAATGCTATCTAGGATCATGCTGTTATTAAAACATATTCATCCCACACGTAAAAATAATGTTGTTTCGACCGACAATGCATCTTACGATATACCTATAGAATTTGTGTTGTAATCTGATAGCAGAACTAAGTATGGATGACACATCCCTTATCCCCATACCTACAACAAATACGTTGTCCCAAGACAGAAATTCATATTTGATAAACATACATGTTTCCTTTTGTCAGTAATAAGAAAGATAATAGTTCTACCTTGTATATTTGAAAGTTTTCATAGTATCACAAAGCTTACTCTACAAACGATGTCAATCAAACGAAATTCTTAAACAAAAATTTCCTGCAATGTTTTAAATACAGTTAACGATATCCTATATTAGTGCATACATTTCACGCTTTACACTGTTTATAAAAATTCAACATTCAAAAATGTAAGAAAGTCTAAAACAATTGTCGTATTCAAATTTCAGTTGGCATGAATTGTTTATATCCGTTTGTCGACATTTTTGTGCTCATATCAAGAATTATTTATCCAATGTTTTCTAAAAAGTCAATTTGTTCTTCATTATGTAGATAATGCTTCGTCTTTCAGCCACTATAATTTCAGTGACCATTTGTGTTTATAAATCTGGTATGTTTGGTTTCACTACCTTTAAAGACTAGCTTCAACCTTAGTCACCGAGATGCTGGAAGAAAAGGCCTATTTCTCATTTTAACCATCAAATTTTGAGTTAGCAGATCCCCCCATCGATTTTCCACCAGCTCAACAGTTTAGCTATGCCATGAGGGTCTCTGGAAAAGTAAAGATTTGTCTGAAAACGAGAACACCCAAACCTTTATGATAACACATTTAGTCCTCAATAACGATGGCTTAATTGAGAATGACTAACAACATAAATACAGGGTTCTTGTATGTGAAATATTTTTCATTTTGAATAATATCACATCTACAGCAAAAGCGGCACATCTTGTCGTGCATTTATGATTTCTAGTTAATAAAACACGTTTTCTGTTCGCCGTCATCTTGACTGATCAATTTTTATAATTTCTCCTGATTTCTGCTAGTGGGCACAGTTAATAAGCAGTTTTCCCATGACAGATCAGTAACGGTGTACATTTAAGGCTGCAGTCACAGGTAGAAGAGACTAAATTTGAGTCACCATATTATGTGGTACCTATGTATCATAAAGATATGCCATTCTAGAGCTAAGCTAAATATCGGTATTGTCTAGAAATGACACTACTGCTGTCATATAAATTGCTCTAAGAAGGTAATCCAAAACTGAAACTGAGATTCTCCATTTTTTCTGTATTGGTTAACTGATTTGAAATTAAGACACAAATCCTTATTTCAGCAACTTAAAGAGGTTCAATTGCATAAGTCATTATCTTAAACTATTTGGATATTTTTGCTACATTTAAACAGAAACCAAATAACTCAATAAACAAATTCTGTAAAGCAAAAACAGAGTAGGTACTCTAGCCAGGATGGAGATGAACAACATGAACTGAAACATAAGCATTACATATATTTTTATATATAAGTCGTAGGGTTGAAGAAAAGATACTAAAGACTTAAATTCATTCTCAAAATAGACCATAAACTTCTTACAAATATAGCAATTGTAAAATACCAGTAACTGGTAAAAAATTGTAATTCGGACATAATAAGACAACACCAATATAAACAATAGAGAAAAACGAAATTAAAGGAACCGAAGATTGGACAACAACTTCCACATAAAACCGAGAATGAGAACAGGTACATCGATAGGGTAAGGTTCTCCTGCTCTGTGTACAGTACCCGTCGTGAAGTTGTAATTCTCAAAGCTTGTAAGTCACAGTTAATAAACAGACTATACATCTGAAACAAGTCAGCAACCAGTTAAGGCACTTAAGCTCCTTATGAATCAGGCAATTCGTCATAGTGACCATAAAATTTCCAAAGCGATAATGGCTGTTGAAACTTTTGATAAACTTGGTTGGGTTGCCTACTAGACAAGAGCAGCCCTTTGTCAGACAAATCCAGATACATACATTAAAGTTTCAGTAAAGTTATTTGCATCTGAAATGAAACTACTGCAATAATTCCAGTTCCGAAAAGGAAAACATACTTCTTAGATTCGGTAACAATGACGCCGTTGGATGTGAGTTTATCGTGATGTACAAATCTAAAGTTCGGAGTATATTTTCTTTATATTTATTTACCATTTCATCATTTATATGTCTGTATAAAAATCGCTTATCATTGCAGTCGCAACTATTTTTTTATTTGTTGATAACTGTCAAGCACTGAAAACGACTGTGACAATAACTGTCTTTCGGTGTCGTTTAAAACCTTATCTTTACTATAAATGTATGCTGTCTGATGTTGCAAATGACAATAATAGTGCTTCACAAAATTTTATCAGAGTAAGGTGTATATATTCCGTCAGTGACAGTCCAAACATTGTGGGCTGTCGCAAACTGAGTGAGTGTTGCAGCTATGGAAAGTCTGACAATACACGGAAATATTTCGGAAGTGTTTGAGATACTTATGGACAGAATTCTTCTTTTCCTACAACATGGATTACTTCGCTTAATTGAGAGTTACCTCTTTTCTCACTACAAACATAAATCATAGGTCAAAATCTACAAAACTCTAATATTTCCATTCAACCTGCTGGAAAGAGAAGTAACTTTTGTTAAAGGGAAGTAACCATGTAATGTGTAAATCAAGAATTGACAGTCCAAGTAAATTATTGTTTTCATAGTAACTGACAGTCCAGGTAAATTATTGTTTTTCACTAGGTAAATTATTGTTTTTCACAGTAACTGACAGTCCAGGTGAATTATTGGTTTTCACAGTAACTGATAGTCCAGGTAAATTATTATTTTTCACAGTAACTGACGGTTTAGGTAATTATTGTTTTTCACAGTAACTGTCAATCCAGGTAAAACATTGTGGATTTCTACTGTCGCAATCACAATTTAGGATAAACTTTTGCAGTAAAAACATATGGTTGCGAGAGATGTAAATCGCAGTGAATTTCGTGGGCATCATCAACGTCCAGCAGGTACTAGTAATAATGATTGGTTGCTACTGCAAGCATACGAAGCAAAACGAAGCATATATCCGCAATCGTTAAATTTTTTCTTCACTTTGTTTGTCTTTTAGATAGTTATTCTGTACAAGGAGATGTTGGATTATGGTTGGGCTGATCTCTAATTGAAAAATGAGTCTTTCTTACAGTAGTTTTCGATATTCAGAATAAAAAAAAAGATCAACTTTTATGCTTGCAGCACCAACCACAGAAAAGGCTGCTGAATTTAATTTTGTAATTCTCTTGACCTGATCTTGTTATTTTTGCGCTTGTTTTCAATGATATGAATGTATGTTAGGTAAGCATTTATAAAACTTAAGTTGATAAATTGGTTTCTTAATATTATTTAAAAGGTATAAAAATTAAATACTTATTCTTCGCTTTTACATCAAATGTGATATTATAATTTGATCAAATATAAATCACCACTTTGAATATTTCCGTGTTTTTAGTAAACATTTTGAATTTGCTGAATCACTGGTGGTTTTTTTAACTGATATATGTTATCTTATCATATCATGGAAGTAAGAAGAGTAATTACACATCTTATTGCACACGAGATTTCCGCATAAAAATATTGTTGTAGGACTTAAATGGTCACGGATGATGAGAATCAAGGATATTTTAAAGCTCTGTCAAATTTTGATTTAACTCCCGGTTTGCATTTCTTTATGTTACGTGGTAGTATAACGTGTTTCGACGTAATCATATTTTTAAATTACAATATGTATTTCATATTTTTCATAACTAAATTTAGATTGAGCAAGAAAGCAGAATACAGATGGGGTAATCCGAAAATCTATAGTCAAGTTAAAATAATTCCAAAAGACATAAACTTACAAGAAAAAAAGAAACAAAAGAAAAATAGCTAAATACAGTAGAAGCTCAAAGGGAAAGTCGGAGGGACACCAGATTCTTCAGTAGTAGAATATCTGCGGTTCCATGCGTTGTGTTGAAAGTGTGCATGTAGAACAACACGTATGGCATTTTGACGACAAACTGGTTGACATCACCTGGATGAACTGAGAATATGACCTCCTTTCAAGCAAATAGTACAATACCGAATAATATACATTAAAATGAAGTCCAGCCATGGCAATGCAACACTGCCGGATACAAACAGAAAAGAGAAATAAACTAGATATCCGATATCCGATTGTACTTTGGACTATCGAATGGTCTTCCTATCCCACAATTGATCGCAACTGATTCACTTACATTGTAATGCAGTGATTAGTAGATCTGCATGTTTATTCTTCGTTAAAAATTATTGTGAAACACGAAAAGTGCACAATACTGATACTAACACCAACATTATAAGGGATCTCATAATTAAGAAATTCTTATGAAATTACATTCTGAGTTCGGTCATATTTAACTTTGTGTATACGGTCACAAAGATTTTAACAAATTTATGACAAAATGCACCTTTATTGTATGTACGTTTCCAAATTTTGTATCTCTTGGCAGGGATGATGAAATATTATCAAATCTGACGAAACATTATAAAACAATATAAAACACTTCAGACAGTAATTGCTTCCATTTGTCAAAATTACATAATCTTTAGAAAATCATGACCTTGACATTGGCATTCGATTTTGTTGTCGTTGATCAAGGTTGGCGAGAGTGATGGACAAGGCGTGTGTCTAGACTACATATTTAATAACAACAGAACTAAAGCATTATGGGTAATACATACATGTAAACAAACAATTCTAAATTTAGAGACGCATACGGACGGATATAAATTTGCGCATATTGTTACAGTCGTGATCAAGTTCAAAGGTCAAGAATGTTATTAGTGAAACTCTAATGGCAGTATTACTTATCATGACTTAGTTTTACTGCTTTAATGATTGGAACAAACATTCAAAGGGAGATAAAATAGTTAAACAGGTCTTTCACAAAATAGAAAATAACTCCTACAAAATAAAGGAGGAGGCACAATACCGTAATTCCCTCCACATTTTGGATCAAGAGTCAATTCACTGTGTTTTATATTTTCGGA
>JAOXYI010000013.1:4428583-4439416 GCA_028566495.1 Lithophaga antillarum
CAAATGGAAGCAATTATCTTCGAATACTAAACATTCTTCTTAAATAGTTATAGCTGTAAATGCAGGCTGGGCTTCCATTGATAGAATCGTGGGCAATTTTTATGACCAACAGTAAGACAGGTTTTTTTTTACTGTATATAAATTATTATTAAACATTAAATTATTTGAAACATCTACATATAGACTTACCAAACAATTTGTACAGTTCCAACTGACTGAATAAGGCTTGTCACAGTCCATACGTGATAAAACGTCAGCAAATTGATTGTACATCGTTTCAGCAAGTGAATCCTGACACTCTATTTTCCTTAAAAATTCCACACAATTTTTACCCTCTATTTGCGTCAATATATCACTCTCTGAAATCACTTTGGCTAAATTGTAGTGATTACAAAAATTCAAAAACTTATTTTTTCTTAGCTCATTTGTTCTGGATTTCACGTTACGATTTATACTCAATTTACATATATCTTCACTGAAATTATGTCGTAGAACAAGGCACTGATTTCGTACAAAAGAATTACAATTAAACGGTAGATCCATCCATTTGTTTGGGCAGCTTAATTCTAAACACAAACACTCTTTTATAATAAACAACAGAAAGTAAACAATGGTAATGAGTATACCCTGTTTACACAATCTCGGCTTTTCAAATAGCAAGACCTCATGACCAAGGATAGTTACCATAGTTCAGAAAAGGGTTGAAATAATGGAAAGCGTTGGAAAAACATTAAACTGCGTTTGAAGGATAATCCAGCTATCCTAATGGAAATTTGATATTTTTACTGCGTGATTTTTGGCTTAATAATGACCACAAATAAATACTAAGGCATTTCTTGACCTTACACTCGCCTGTTGATTCCACTACTCCACACACTTTGAAAAAATCATAGGAGTGTGAGAAATACATGAAATCCGCTAACGACATCACTAAATATGCAGATTATCTCCGCAAATATCATCCGCATCTAATCGGCATAATCCGAGAAATTAATCCGTCAATAACATAATCTTTTCTAAATGCTATAAACTGTTATAAATTCTTTACATCTCCGCCATCTTTCCAATATTCTATGTAACTCTCGTATCAACTGCGCATGCTCAGCAGAAGCAACATGTTGATCTGCGATTGAGAAAATTTGTCAGCTGCAATTCATAGCGTTAAAGTGAATCTTTCTACATGATAATGTAAACAACTGTATCGACTTGTGGTTAGGGAAAGAATCTAATAATTAACGTTAAGCCTGCATTTCCGCATCCCGACAAATTTCTTTATAGAGAGAAAACTTACGACGAATAATAACGAAAATTGAGAAAGAAAAAAACAAATGAAATTAAGAAATGCGTCTCCCCCTCCACCTATCGATCAATACATTTCTCTCTCTTGCTCTTGGCACAACGGTAATACGATCGGCGATATATTGGCCATGTATTAAGAATCACTATTGATTTTTCTGATAGCTTCTGACCGCGGCGCATGTTCTGCTGTCGGATGTCACAAAGCGCAACGGGCGGCTGACCTTCAGAGGAGGCAAAACAGTGGTCAATTTCTTCACAACTGTCATTGCAAATTATCATTCGGACTTAACTAGAAAAGATACATCAGCTTTCTTCTAGTATCGTTACAGTTAACAATTAGAAATATTGAGAAAAGAGAGAAAACTGAGTGTTGCATTATAATTTATCTGGTATTGACAAAGAATAAATAAAATTGCCGTTAAACGAAGTGAATACAATCAGATTATTTATACGATGTAGTATAATTTATTAAGTTAGGGCTAATAAATGTAATTATCGGCATAAAGAGATAATAATATTCCGGGTTAATGTTTCATAATTTATCCCTCAAAGGAAGCTTCCGCTAAGTACTTAATGGTGTATTCGTTATTCGAGAAAATAATAAAAATAATTGATCGTAATTGTCTATCCGAGAGATTATCTATTTTGACTATATTGGATTTTAACATACGTTATGGGACAGTTTTAACACCCTTTTGCCAATTCTTTTCATCACCTCATTATTTATTTATTCAATTTAGATGCATATCACAGCGAAAACATCCACTTACCGTTAGCGGTATTTTCTCATTATATCGCTGTTCATAGCTATTGTTTGTTGTTTAGTTTTTGTCTTCTCATTAAGAACCTCGATCATTTCTGAAGTGGAGGAATGCATTTAAACGCTTTTAACATGGCTTTTAATAGTTCTTCATTAATGCATATTTTTTTATCACTACATAAAATTTGAAATTAAGTTTGTATCGAACATCCGGTGATCGTGCATTTAATGTCTAGTATATCGAAATAAATACTGAATACATAGAAATATTGTATCTGGCTAACTCGGCAAATTTCGACACACTGCCACAATGATTGTGAAATAATTTTTGACAGGAGCAAGCAGAAAGGACTTCGTACAAAAAACTGCATTGAACGGATAAAATATACATCCCAAATTAAAACAGTAAAATGAAAAATGTGATCCGAATTTTCTACAACTTCTTGTACAGCTTTATATAGAAGTTACATACCCCAATTCCACCCCAAGGCAAATTCTTTAAATTATTATTTACCAAAATATATGAAAGATAAGTGAGGCGGGAACTTGAAACTGAAATAATAAAGTATTACAGCAACATTTTCAGTAATTATATCGAAACACATTAGTGGCACGCAAAAATTGTAAAGAAAATTTAATTGTAATTTTTTTTTTTTGAAATACGACCTTCAGTTGCGAACAGGAGTAAATTGAAATAGGTGAAATGTTTAAAAAACCGTCTTGAATTTTTTATTATGGTAATAATTTATTTAAAATGAATCAAATTTCATATAAAGGTGATGGCAATTTTAAATTCCAACTTTTATGAATACTGTCTATACCATAATTCTGAGGCTCAATTTTGCTGTTAGCTATTTTAAAAAAAGAGACGTTTTTGTTATTTAACTATCAATAATTATAGATATTATTGAATATTTCACTGCTTCTAGCTTATTATTTGATTTAGATATCTCATTTGTCGTTATAGCGAAAAATAACAAATACGGAATATTTCAAATGTTGGTACACGATATTTATCATTGTGTATAATTAGATATTATTGAATATTTCACTGCTCAGAATAATTTATGAATACAGCTTCATTTGTATAAGGTAGATGGAGGGTACAAATTTCACATTTTTTTTTCGAGAAAGTAATTTATTCAATGGTTTTACACTTCGAATAACAGAAAGACGTTACTTGTTTTTTTTTTTAAATTACAAGAATTTAAGGAAATTTGAAACAAGCTCTTCAAATCAGATAATAAACAGCTGAAATCTTTACTGATCGAAATAAAATAGAAATGGCCATTTATACAAGTGCCTTCTTTCCATTACAGGACATAACTTGTACAACAGAGAACGTGAGACGCACAAACTGGTGAACCATTATGGTGAAAGTAATTCGAAATCCTATGTTAATGTGTCAGAAACACTAGGATCCCAGTTAGTGTTCCGGTTCATTTCCCACGAATGTAGTTTAAGAAAATTTACGTCTTCTATATATTATGTCCTACTGAAACAATTATAGGGTGGATGTGTTTCAATTTATGTAATTTGCAAAGAATACGGGTCATACTTTGATTTTCCATAAGAATTCTGGCCAATTTGAAAGAAACCTGGCGTGAGCATACTGAGTAAAAAGTCCGAACTCACCTTTTGACCTCACCCGGAAGTAGAATAGTTGACTCTGTTATCATTCAAAACAAAATATTTTCCAAAAATGCCGAAAATGAGGTAGTGAAAAGTTGTGCACAAATCCAGTAGATAATGCTGAATAAAACGAAAAAGACAGGACTTGCCAACGCAACTTTGTAAAAAATCCAGCCCAGATTTATTTACCATCAAAGCCTATGGTAGATACAGGACAAATAACTGGGATCCTATTCCTGTCAGAGGCATAACATTGAACACTACAAACCTTCACTGTGAGCTTGTTTCTTAAGATATCACCTTGAAACTTTGCTTATTTGTTGAAAATAGTGTGGAGAGTGATTTGATGCATTTATTTTATATTTTTAATTTTACATTTTCAATGAAATTAAAATTTTTATTTTTTTGTTTGGGAATGAGGTCACAATGATGTTCAAAGTGTTAATTCATATTCCTACACCAATTTTAACCTCAAAAATATAATGGAGGGATTTCAGTTTGAAAAACATTCAAAGCAAATGTCAGAGTCAAGTCACTTAGCAGAAACCAATGAATGCCTAATTGGGCTTTCATCGATGACAAAAAATGGGAAATATGGATTGGTTTCTTACCGCGATTCTACATCTGGGGTTTGGAAAAAGAAAAATAGCGCATCGCTTCAGTTATATTTCATTTTTCAAGGATTTTTTGATAAACGAAAACTTGGATTGTAGCCATTTGTGCCACAACAGTTTATGCGCCAACCCAATCCATATTTCTCTAGAACCACATCATTCGCATTTATTGTAGAAATGCGAAATCCCGCAAAGATCATGGAAATTTCTCAGACTGCCGTTTGGAATTGAATTTGGAAGCTTCTTCACATAAAATTTTAATCAGCGAGATTTTGTGTAGGGTAACTTTTTGAGTAAATTTTGTCATCATTATCTTTCTAATCTGAAAACTGGGTCCCGTTCATAGAAAACATGAGAATTTCATGCTTTCATTTTGTAGTAATATTTTTAATTATTTTTCTGTAAAAGTAAATTTGAGAATTTAACACCCCCACCTCAACTTTTCTTGTATTTAGTTTTAAAATGCAGTTTATTTACTGTATGGGGGTTCAGTGTGAGAGAAAGTTTCAATACGCATTTATTAAGTGAAAAAAAGAGTAGGGACAAGGAATAAGCTAAATTTAAGAAACTGAATGAACTGATGCACACAATTTAGACTCTTTCGGAAAAATCTGTTGGCCCTGAAAATGACCGTTGTTGTAAATGTGGTCTTTCGATTAATGGCTGTTTCATCATGGACTCAGGACTGGTATGTCATGGTGACGACAGCATCCGCTGTAGCATGACATCGAATGAAACTCTTCTTTTGGGTTCGTTGACAGTTTTCAGACCTATTTACTTATTCGAAGTATGTACAGTTCTAGCTGACATTCTAGTGGGTTGAAATCAATACGGGTGATCATGGTTTATCCCTCGAAAAAGTGAGCTGTCCAACTTTGGTTTAAGTTGATCTTTACAGTAATCTTGCGAACATTTGTTGAGTATTTTGTCCTCTGCATGGTCTTTAATTTTTTGTGGTTTTTGTTCCATACTTTTCTTTTTACGTTCAGACCTTTTCTGATACACTTTGTTGTCTTGAATTTTTTCCAGCTATTGCAGACACTGGCCTGATCTCTGTGATAGTTCTGCTCCAATATATTCATATTTTTCTTTCATTTAAGTTGCTAATACATTGTTTAGACTATGAATGGTAGAAGAGTCTATTCCTACAAAGTTTCTAGAAAAAGTTAACATTTTTGGACAGGACACAGTGAGTGATCTGTTTGCAACTCAGTGTAGCTTCCAGCACTTTTGGTAAGGGATTTTTTATTTTAGTTTAGTCTCCGCCGTACTCCACAAAAAGTAGGTCGAAAATTCTACTACACCTTGCTTAAAGGTCTTGACTCAGAACTCTTTGATCATGGTTCTGTCGCTCGCGTGTATTCCCCGGGAACATTTCGTGACTGAACTTTTCTGAATTACACTGTCGCAATTGAAACCATCCAAGGTGTGTTGGATCAGCAAGCCTTTCGACTTTCCACATTTAGTGTAAAACTTTCAGCGCATCATCTTTAGCTTCAGCCGCACATCCATCGCAGTCAGTAACAGCATATTTCACTAGCATATTTTGCATCTGAATCTGATATCCAACTTCCTTTCCCATTAAATACTCGGACAGAGGAGCAGTAGGTCTAACATATCAAGTACATATCCCACTGTGTTCGTCTGGACTGCTTGCAGTTAATCCTTTTCCTTTAAGCCATGCACCTGTCCAGCACAGTTTGTTTTGAAACAGTGCAGCCACAATAAATTTCATGTCGGTTACTTGCTCGCACGCTAACGTTACCACTTGCAAAGCATTTTGTCCAGGCTTTTTGGTATTGACTATATGTATGCTGTTATATCGTGTATCTGTGGCAACGGTAATACGTAATGGATCCTCAACTCCACGAAGTTCATTAACTTCTTTCACAATTCTGAGTTTTTGCTTCATGTCACTGTCATTTAACTGTGTTACTTGTTTCAAGATTATGTTCGATTTCTTTGCATAGTTTTGTACGTTGGTGGTGATATGTTTAATCCTGCAGCCATCAGAAATCTTGCGCTCTTGTTCCCCATTGGTGTTTCATGAAGTGCTAACTGAAACGTATACGGGTTTATTACAGCAGGATTAGGTCGAGGTTTTGATGTCTTTAGTTCGATGTTTAAAGGATAACATGGTGATACAAAGTTGCAGCCAGTTATGTATTTCCACCCAAATCGAAACTTGGTCTCTGTCACGATTTCGAAGTACGGATTTTCACAGATATTGTCTTGTAGCTCGTGGAGGTGGAATATGGAATTCATCATTTCATTGACTTTCTTCATGTTAGCAATTCTGGGTCAATCGAAATAACTGGCGTTTCCCTCTTTTTGTAGCTTCTCTGGAAAATTTGACTTTGGTCGCAGCAACCTGCATTACATTCTACATCTGGAGTACTCCGGGATTTGCCGTCCAGACTTGTTTTGGTCACCAGTGAGACATTTTCAGCATCTAATCGCAATCCATGGCAGAGCAGTTGGTTTGGATTCAGCTTGAGAAGACTGACTTTCTAGCTTTTTTTCCCTTGTTATGAGGAATATTTCCATCTGAAAGTAATTTTGTTGACGTTTTCTGTCACCTTTAGTGTTAGTTTACAGTATGAGCAACACAATTCTAATAAAGATCATTTATTTCTTCTGTATTTAAATGATTTCAAGGTACTGTCAATTTTCATGACAAAAATTTGGCACTAATTATTGATTATATCCCCTTTGGGAATATCTACAGGTGTCAGAAGGGCATAATACTGTCCAGCTTAAAGATCAGTTTTATTAGCAGCAGGCCTGATGTTTGATCCAGTTTCCACTAATTGGCTTTTTATATCTGTTATTGCTTGTAAAACAAGTCAGTGGATACATTTTTCTTTTAGAAAATGCACTTTTTGTTAAATTCTGACTTTTACTTTTTTTTATATCAATTAAAAAGTAATAAAAAAAATTTAATTTTTTAACAAAATTTAAAAAAAAATAATTAAAAATAAACAAAAAGCAAAAAAATTGGATTTTCTTTCTGGAAATTGTAAGATGGTACTGTTAAAAGTGTGATGCAGTTTACAGATTGCAAAAATCTTGCATAATAAAAAAGTTACAGCTATAAGAAAAATGTTCAGCTTTAAAATTATGTACTACCAAACTGATATTTTTAGCTGGATGGTAGCCCCAATTTAAAGTACTATAACTCAACAAGTAGTAAATCAAATTTATTGAAACTTTCCAGAATGATTACTTGTATATACTGTTTTAATTTTATTATGTGATTTGGAATCTGGGTCCAAAGATATAGTCTGACAGGAATAGGATCGATCCCAGTTAATGCTTCCGATTCAGTACAAACGAATGTAGTTCTTTAAGAAAATTTACACCTTCTATATATTATATCCTACTGAAACAATTATATTGTGGATGTGCTTCAGTTTATGTAATTTGCAAAGGGTAAGGGTCATACTTTGATTTTCCATAAGAATTCTGGCCAATTGGAAAGAAACCTGGCGTTAGCACACTGAGTAAAAAGTCCGAACTCTACCTTTTGAACTCACCCGGAAGTAGAATAGTTGACCCTGTTATCACTGAAAACAAAATATTTTCCAAAAATACCGAACATAAGGTAGTGAAAAGTTGTGCACAACTCTAGTAGGTGATGCTGAATAAAACGCAAAAGACCAGAATTGCCAACGCAACTTTATAAAAAATCCAGCCCAGATTTATTTACTATTAAAGCCTATGGGAAAATAGGACAAAATAATTGGGATCCTATTCCATGTGACCCACTTAATGTATATCCTCGCTTATAGAGCAGACCCAAAGTTTTGGTACACTATATACACTTTTACGTAGGAAGTTACCGCCGGAGATAATTTATCAACTGATGGTTTCCAATTAATAGTGACATTGAATACAAAGAACAAAATTAAGAAAATCACCTTAATTTTTAGGTGAACATTGCCTAATTTACCCACTTGTACTAATACCATAATGATCTCCGCTCAGGTTTATGTACCTGGTCTTGCTCTCACGCCTTGTTCTTTCCACTTGATGATGTATTGTTGCTATGAGCGCTTTCATATTAACCAAATATACATGCACTACTCTTACATTTAGAACAAATATTTATAAACGAGCATGAAACTGTTCACAATAAATAAAATCAAGTTTTTCCATCTAAGCGCAATATTTTGAAATGTCCTTTCCCTCATGTAAAAGTTTTTTTTTTCCATCGTAATAGACAAGCGCCTTTCTCTTGAAAACTTCTGGAGAGAACACTAACCATAAAAAGTTCTTAATGGAAATAAATAAATCTCAATGCCAGTGTGTTGTTATGTTAGCATTAATTATGCCAAGAGTCATTGCTCTATTATCTGATTTTGTGTCTTAAATTCAGGATGATTTGTTTGTGGATTTCCAAATGGGTTTTGGTTATTGTTCCTGTTTTATTGGAGACGATTAAGTCGTCAGTCAATGATACCAATTATGTCGTCACTGTTTTATGTTATGTCATCCAGAAATGAAATCACCATAAAACAGAATCATTTACGCCGCAATAGAAAATAACGAAATAATAATTTACGTCTCCATGTTACCAATGATGCTGTGTTTAGATTTATGCATCAGTGTCATAAAATGCCAAATACAATATAGTTAGATTCCAGTTTTATTTTTTTTGTTGGGTCGTAAACACAATTTATATGAAATTAAAGATCAAGGCGTTTTTTCATGTATTCTAGAACATGTGCATAGTCATGGGACAAATTCTATTTGTATGTACAAAAATAAGTCGAAAAGAGAGTACTCGTGGCAATCACTTCAATGGAAACTGTACATTTGAAAAAAAAAAAACAAACAACCAAAAAAACAAGAGAAATAGGAATAGGAAAATATTCAACCCAAAGTCGAGAATAACATAGTCCGCAAGAGTGAAAATATCCTGTCTTGTCTATGACATACGCCTTGTCTCTTTCACAGTGTATACAACAGGAAAGTAAGTCAAGTCAGAATGTGGGATTGTATGGAAGCATATTTGTCGACTAGTCCCTACTAGCTCAGTATGTGGGGTAGTATGGCAGCATATATTTCGACTAGTCCCTACTAGCCTAGTCAGTGTCTTCAGTGTTCCAACGTTTCAGATATCAGTCTAGGCCAACCTGGTTATTACCACTGGCGAAAATCAACAGACGGTGTATTCATACACGATATGAGATGTCGGAGAACGGAAAATACTTGTTCTATGTATTAGAAAGCAAAAATGCAAGGTAATATATGCGTTTTTCCTTGAGATACATAATTGTATAAAACGAAAAATATTCCGGGTGGGAAACCCTCATTTACGTTGTTAGTTATGTTCTCGCTTTCAATGAAAATCGTATTTCTCCCAAGTCCTGATCTCAAAGCGAAGCATGCAGTGCTAGCAAGATCAGGGACTGGATTACCGAGGGGCTAATTTGTTGACTACTTTGTGGTGGTGACCGTAAAATTTCATAAACGTAGCTTTTAGTATTGGGTCTTGAATAACATTTTTTTGAAAGCTTGCAAGAGCGCAGTCGTGTTATAGCCTAGATGACTTGAACATTTCCATTTACTAGCGTGCGAAGTGTAAAGCGGACACTTTTAAGCAGTAGATGCTGAAATTTTGCTCCTCAAAAATGGAAAGTTCAATACTGGAAAACTTAAGTTGTAATAAAGTTTAGTGTAGCCTTCACTTTGGTTATCTGTTTATCATATAGTTCAGAATTTTAGCAACGTCACCGTCAGTACACTTTTCACTTTTTATGTGCTTTCTCACGAAATAAAGTTTTCTTTTCTGTTATAGCTATTGGTTCATGTGAGCTAGCATCACTCACCTGATTTCATCTGGCTGAATTATCATTTTTTGTCTACATAAACTAAACAAATAATAGCATATAGGCATGCAGAATAATGATCTTTACTAGTAGCAATTTTTTGAAAGGGGACCACTAAAGACATGTATTCATAAGTATTTTGTGATTTTGAAAATTGGGCAAGATGTTTAGCAAATAAATATTTTTAAATGATTTTTTGTCAAAATATATCTTATTTGCATATCAAGCAAAATCAGCTAAAGCATCAGTTTTTCATCAGGATGATAACATTTTTTTGTGATTTATAATGCCAAATGATCAATATACTGATGTCAGATTGACACAAAATGAAGATATCTGCTACTGGAACATTTATTTCTATCGAATTTTGTTTCCATCGACCCAGTTTCTTAGAGAAATTTTGAAATTTCAGTCAATCTCAAACCACACACACCCATGGGAAATAATGAACAATCCACAGATGAAGAAAATTATATTTAAAAATTTCCTACTAAGTCCTATGTTACAGTCAATGGAAAAGTCAACGTTCCCAAATGACGGATCGGTGAATGATGAATGATCGTTGAATTTTGACGGCTGACGGATAGTAAAATAACGGATCGGTGAATTATGACGGATGACGGCTGACGCGAAGATTATTGCTTAATTATGGACGGATGACTCGTGACGGATGACGTATGAATGATGACGAATC
>JAOXYI010000013.1:4486382-4499248 GCA_028566495.1 Lithophaga antillarum
TCCATGGTTTGTATGGAGTTTGTTGTCCGATTGTTAGATCTTTTTGATTTATTTCTTGAATTCTTAAAAATTTGAAAACAGATGCCTGGAACACAGATAAATTGATTTAAAGGAATTCTTTTATATGTAACGAAATCAGTACGGATAAAATAATCATAAATGTAGAAAATTTAAGATTAACGTAAATATGGGAATAGCAAATGGTCATCGTTCTACTAAATCATCCAAGAACACATTTTTTAACATTATCATCCACTTGGCAATGCTAGATAAACTAATGGAATTTGCAGGTGATCTAGTAACTGATCGTTAGACCTCACTCGTGAACGGATGTAACACTATGAGAAAAAAGTCTCTATGGTGACCCACTTATTTGTCAGAATAGCTGGAAGATAGTGTTGTTACGCAATGTTTTATATCAGATTCCTCCAAAAAGCCCAGATTCGTTTATGTCTCCAGTTCTTGTTAATGAAAGAAACAAACAAGATATTTTAATGGAAAATCTCTGAGCATGTGTTTTTAACGTTGCCCTTTCCAAATTTGCTGACAAGTTTAAAGTTTGTAGGCGTTGTAATGACCAAAGCTTATTAAACTGCAAACTACGATTATCAATGAATATGTAGTTAAATTACTGCACAGGATCGTGATACTTTATTTTGCAATTCTTAAAACATGAGGGCCAGAAATTATAAAATTCACTTTCCTAATTCAGAAGAAATATTTGTTTTTCTTGTTTTCCCTTTTTAATGGTAGTATACTTGATGTTGGACAGCATAAAATAATACTGAATCTTGCTTCATGTGTCTGAAAGTTTTTCTCCAGTGAAACTTAAGTTAAACTTTAGACTTCTCTGTCTTGGATTATAATCTGGGAGGGACCCTTCAATTGTATACTCTTATATGATTATTTTTTATTTCCATCACTGATTCTTAAGAACAATATTTCTAAAAGATTCACTTCGCTTCGCCATTACAGGCTTCTGCATGAGCCTATTACACTTTGGAGTGGCTATGTGTTCAGTTGGCATCAACGAGGAAACTTGATAGAATAGTAGTCGTTCATAATTTTTGCACAGTTTCAGTTCAAATGAACCAACGGATTCAGACAAGAAGGTCTTTGAAATTTTGGCCAATTAGGCAGAGTTTTGCCCCATGGTTATCATTTTGATACTACACTGGCATAAAATATAGAAATTTGATAGAGGGCTATTAAATAGATTATTTCTGCAATTTTCAGTTTAATCGGTAGAGTAGTCTAAAAAAAGGAAGCTGTTTTGATAAGTAAGATACTATAAAGCTCCGTGACTGGCATATTGGATGTCAGCTATGTATATACATACGTAGAGCATGATGGGTAGGATTTTTTTATTTATAAAAGAAAATGTGGATCAATGCCATTTTTTTTTTTTATTTGTACTCGATCTTGACAATCACATTTATACTGCAAAAATTTAGATTTTACCTTAAAAGGCAACATTTTCAAAAGTAATTTTGTCATTGGGTGTAACTCAGTATATACTTCCTGTTTTCACTGACAAATTTACAAGAATTGGTTTGGAACGAATTGCTAGTACATGATATATCCGGGGAAAAAAAGGCAACCATTTCGGTACAAACACAAAAAAAGAAAAGAAACAAAGGGTAAGAACTCTTATACAAATTCTGAATATCGGGTAGGTCGATAGAGTAAGCTTCTAACGCCTTGCATGCAGTACCCGTCATACTCAAGGACAGCGAGAACATTGATTTTATGTGAAACTCGTCTTGATCACCATAAGACTTCAGCAATACCATGAAAACATCAAATCATAAAAATAAAACTGGACGTTGCACCAACATCGTTTTGACGTGTATATCTTGCTGAATAAGACTTTCAACTAGCAAAAAATGTACAAGATTTTAAAAAGGCATATATAGGGACAAGATGATTTTTCCACAGAAATAAAACTTTAGAGTGAGACGTAGTGGTATAAATTTGCTATAACTCATACATGAATTATTTACACTTTAAGTTGATCATATCTGCAAATAAAACTGCTAGTAACTAACTTAGAAAAATAAATTAATAGAAATTGTATGTTTTCCTGTGTTTTGTTGATTGATTGAATTGGATTTTAACGCCACTTTTTTCACCTCTATCGTGGCGTCCGGTTTTTATATGGAGGGAGCAGGAGCACCCGGTAAGAACCCCTACCTTCGACGGGAAAACTTGCAACCTTGTCAATTTAATAAACTTGAAGTGGAGTACACCTTATCCTAAGTCACAAATTCACAACACCAGTATCTTTACATGTTTGCATCTGTAGCTTATAATCATGATTAAAAGATTTTTGTAATTTCTTGAAAATTTATACTTGTGTTTCTCATCTGTGATCGAGTTGTGTTAAATACCGCATACACGACCAGATTCAAACATCGAGATTTTGAGTTTTAAGCAACAAGTAAAAATGGTTTCATCAATGAATTTATATACATAGCTAACTTTACCTAAAGAGGTCAAAACCTCCTTAAATAAACCAAGTTTTTACTTCGTAAAATGTCAGATGACAGAAGACGTTAAAGCATAAGTAGAATGTCTAAGATTACCACACAAGAAATGGGACTAAAAGACTGATTAATTAACTATGTTCTTCATCAAGTGGTCATCTATTGTCCACTACTGGTCAGTCCAGACAGTTCGGCGGCAATATTCCAGAGAAAGTAAACATCGGTAAACGTTACACAATGGTGTTTTTAATTGTTGACGTAAATACACTCTTCATGAAGAGCGATTATTAAAATCAAAAGCGCTTCTTAAATTTCTCTATTTGAACAGGGACGGCAAGTTCAACATGAGTTTTGACCGTTAAATAAAGTAGGTTGTTATTGTCATCGATTTCTGTTTGTTTGATCTTTATTTCCCTTGTATACGTTCTGGGTGACTTATGGTGGAAAATATGTGAAACAACGTAACGACAAATACGTGAAAATGCCTTCAATTATAAGCGCTTCACCATTTACATCTTTTCCTTCCTCGCAGTATCAAAATAAGGTAAAAAAATTTGTTTGACTCTGTAAATTAAACTTACTTTCCAGTATGATTTCAGCAGTATAGCAATAGGTTCAGAATTTTTGTATATGTAATCTGGTATAAAAAATGGAATAACACAAATAGATTGGGCTGTTAGAGTTTATCAGGAATTTTTACCTATTTCGTGATTACCAGGCTTGCTGGGGAGGAAAGCCCTGACAGCAACCCAGCTGGCCGGTGGTGAAACCCCTGATCTTGGGTAGGTGTCTGGAAACCTGAACGTATGAAGGGAGCAAGCAGGACAGCGGTGTTAGGCTAGTTGTTATGAGTCAGCGATCTTAACCGCTCCACCACCCAGGCCTCTAATACAAAGGAGAAGGTATGATAAAACCTCTTTTTTGCCCGTTTAAACGGTAAAATTCTACACTGAGCAAGAAGTTGTGTACTGATATAAGATACACTGAAATTGTGATTGTTTTGTTAGTAATCACCTTTACTCGTGTTTAATTATATCAAAAACTAATGAAAAATCAGTATCACAAATCTGGCAATTTTTACCAAAACGTCTTATGACATGTTCATAACATCACTGTGACGTCATAAAACACCAATTTGCATAAAACTGATTCAATTACTTCAAGAAAAGGCACTTAATTCATACTACATTTATCCTGATTTAATATTGATCATATAAATTCGATTTCAGGGGTGACAAAACGGCCCTCATCATACATCCTCCTTTAAATACATTGTGTGAAGCACCAAAATTTGCCTTGAAATGTCATGTCATACGGTGGAGCAACTAAAAACATATTGGAGAGATTAACTCCAGCAAGAATATTATAGCATATTTAAGTATATGAAAGACAAAAATTACGGAAACAAAAACAAATAAAAAAATGAAAAAATAATACTAGTTCATAAAACATATTTATTCTACTAAGAAACGTGTTCTGATAGTAAATACAACAATTGTAATACTTAGATCTCATAAACAGTGGGGGCATGAATTGTGTAATAATTTAAAAATGGAAAGTTTACAACAGGAATATCAGAATGATCGCGTTTGTCATACACGCTCTCTGTCAGTTTATAGGAGCAAGTCCAAGTATGTAGGTATCAAATTTGATAAATGCGTGTACATTTGTATACATAATTGTTATTTTGTGCAAATATTTAACGAAATTGGATATGAACGTTTAAATAATTCATTTTAATTGCTTTATGATAATAACAAATATGTAATTGCAACTGGAAAGTACACTCAAATGACTAAAATATTAACGGTACTGATATCAAGCTTGTAAAACAATAATTAATAAAATATGCAAATCCCTGATACTCTCATATGTTTCCTTTTTGATATAAGTTTTGAAGTGCCTTTCACAATGTAGAAGGCTAACGTTAACATTCTTTGACCTGCCGTAACAACGCCATCAACCACCTGTCATAAAAAACAAGACATTATACATCCCTTTCCACACGTTTTTACTGGCTATTTCCTTTCAACGACTGCACGGTATGGCTCTATAGATTTAACTTTCAGTCGTATTGCTTTCTTTAGAAGTATAACCCAGCTACCCATTACCTTAAGGTCTCTAACTTAGTGTGTTTTTATTTCCTTAACGTAAGGAATGCAACTGTGATCGGTCAACTCCATCATATAGCTACTATATGGCTATCATAATAGCCACTATGACTGTTGGTCAAAGTTTATATATCATAATAGCCAACTATGACTGTTGGTCAAAGTTTATATATCATAATCGCCACTATGATTGTTGGTCAAAGTTTATATATCATAATAGCCACTATGACTGTTGGTCAAAGTTTGTATCATAATAGCCACTATGACTGTTGGTCAAAGTTTATATATCATAATAGCCACTATGACTGTTGGTCAAAGTTTATATATCATAATAGCCACTATGACTGTTGGTCAGAGAACATATCATAAATCTTAGTAGTTGATGGTTGACACTGATGACAAATACAACTGAAATTAAATAATCAACAGTGTATTTATTTGTAGTTGTTTAATTATGGTAATTAATGTATCGATGTATGTCTTTTCATTAAATTTTATTTGTAGTTTTTTAACTATCATAAATATAGCAGAAATAAAACGATGTTTAGTGTGTTTTATAGTCATAGCAAATACGGTAGAACTGATATAATGCACCGATGTATGTATTTGTGATTTTTATTTGTGGTAATGAAATAATGTACCGATGTATGTATTTGTGATTTTATGTGCAGTTTCATCGTTATGACAAATACGATAGAAATAAAGTAATGCGTCGATGTTTATATTTGTGATTTTAATTCTGGTTTATAGATATGGCGAATACGGCAAAAATAAAGTATCGCACCGATATATGTGTTTGCGATTTTATTTGTAGTTTTGTTGTTATGGCTAAAACAACAGAAATAAAATAGACCGCCAATGTATGTATTTGTCATTTTATTTTTAGTTTACAGTTGTGGCAAATACAACAAAAACAAAACCATGCACTGATGTATATATTTGTGATTTTATTTTCTGGTTCATAGTTGTGCCAAATACAGCAAAAACAAAACCATGCACCGATGTATGTATTTGTGATTTTATTCCTAATTTATAGTTGTGCCAAATGCAGCTAAAATAAAGCCATGCAAAGATGTATATATTTGTGATTTTATTCCTGGTTTATAGTTGTGCCAAATGCAACAAAATTAAAGCTATGCACCGATGTATATTTTGTGATTTTATTCCTGGTTTATAATTGTGCCAAATACAGCAAAAATAAAACCATGCAAAGATGTATGTATCTGTGATTTTATTCCTGGTTTATAATTGTACCAAATACAACAAAAATAAAGCCATGCACCGGTATATGTATATTTTGTGATTTTATTCCAAGTTTATAGTTGTGCCAAATACAGCAAAAATAAAGCCATGCAAAGATATATGTATTTGTGATTTTATTCCAGGTTTATGGATGTGGCAAATACAGCAAAAATAAAGCCCTGTACCAATGTATGTATTTGTGATTTTATTCCAGGTTTATAGTTGTGCCAAATACAGCAAAAATAAAGCCATACAAAGATGTATGTATTTGTGATTTTATTCCTGGTTTATAATTGTGTCAAATACAGCAAAAAAAAGCCATGCACGGATGTGTGTATTTGTGGTTTTATTCCTGGATTATAATTGTGCCAAATACAGCAAAAATAAAGCAACACGCCGATGTATGTATTTGTGATTTTATTCCTGGTTTATAGTTATAACTAATACAGCAAAAATAAAGGAATCCGCCGACGTATGTATTTTTATTTTATTTGCAGTTTATTGTTATGGTAAATACAACAGAAATAAATTAAAGTGCCGATGTATGTATTTATGGTTTACAATTATGGCAAATACAGCAAAAGAATGTATGGTTTATTGATACAACAGAAATAAAATAATTCGCCTATGTATGTATTTAAGATTTAGTTTGTCGTTTGTGGCAGATACAGGAAAAATAAAATAATTCGCCAGTGTATGTATTTATGATTTATTTTGTCGTTTGTGGCAAATACAGGAAAAATAAAATAATTCGCCAGTGTATGTATTTATGATTTATTTTGTCGTTTGTGGCATATATGGAAAAAATAAAATAATTCGCCAGTGCATGTATTTATGATTTATTTTATCGTTTGTGGCATATATGGAAAAGATGAAATAATTCGCCAGTGCATGTATTTATGATTTATTTTATCGTTTGTGGCATATACGGAAAAAATAAAATAATTCGCCAGTGTATGTATTTATGATTTACTTTGTGGTTTGTAGCAAATACGGCAAAAATAAAATAATGCGCCATTGTAACAATTAATGATTTAATTTGTGCTTTATAGTTGTGGCAAATACGGCAAACATATAATAATGTGACAGTGTATGTATTTATGATTTAGTTTGTGGTAAATACGAGAAAAATAAAATAATGCACCAGAGTATGTATTTATGATTTAATTGGTGATTAACAGTTGGTGCAAATACGGCACACAAAAAAAAAAATGCCCCCGTGTTTGTGATTTTGTTTGCGGTTTATAGTTATAGCAAATACAATGGAGAAAAAATAAACGCACTGATGATGTACTTGTGATTTTATTTTTATTTGTAATTACAACAGAACTGAAATAATAATGCACATTGATGTACACCCAGGAAGTATGTTACACAATATACGTTATAATTAAAGAAAGTCTGCTGGTTTCACAAGGTCTCCTGTTGTAATCTGATCTGAAGAACATGCTGAAAGTCCTGTTACTTCCGACTCTGTAAAAGAAAGCTTAATTAAAACGAGCTTTCACTAATACTGTATAGTAATTATCAATATATCGTTTGAAAATATTAATAAAAAAAATCATTGCAACGTGATGACGAGATCAAATGAATTATGAATTTTGCAATTTGAGCAAAATATAGCTGAAGTGGTTAATTGAAACGTCAAAGAACAAAATATAGAATGGAAGATTGTATTTCATCGATATATTGAATATGTGAGGTACTTATAAGTGCAGGTGTTCAATGAGCCAATGAAACGGTGTTCCGCCCTCTCGGGTGCATTATATCCCTGACGGAGGAATAACAGTTTTATCAAGTATTATTGATTTTGACCTTATTTTCGAGGTTTTTTACATTGAGTTTTTAGGTGACAGGAGATCAAAGCCCGATAGAATTATATTGTAAGCCTCAATTTGTCAACTTCAATAGCTCACCAGATGAAAAACTGTAGGTTGTCTTATACCTTTAATTTTTACTACCACGCCTCATTTTAAAATAGGTATACGTTTATGATTTATAAGAAAAGTAATTATTGAGTTGAAGTATTCCATGTGATCGTATAAAAATTACTTGTTCGTTCAAACAAATAATTATTTGTAGAACTTTATTTCTATTGAAATAAACGGCGGCTCGTATTGAATAGAAAACCAGAAACTGGAGAAAAAAACTTCAATCCTTATTCTTCAGTACTGTCTGTTTAAATACAATATAAATTTGTGTTACAATAAGTCATACTATTTAGTGAATTGTTCAAATAACATATTAAACAGAATTATTTGTAAATGTAAATATATGTACACAATCTGGTGTGAAGATCATTAAAAGCCATCTTTTTACATTATGTCGCGTAAAGATCATGTTTTTTATTGGCTTTGTTTGTTCTCAATGTACCAGTTCTGAAAAGTACATTGTATATTTTTGTGTGAGTTTTTAGTGGACGGCTTTCTTCAATCCCAAGTTTTCTTCAAGACTCGAATTTCTGTTAAGCACGTGCAAGGAATTTATGTTTTAATTTGTATTTTTGAGACTCACCCTGTTTCATCATAATACAAACATAAAACTATTTCTTAGATTTGTTATGCACAAGTGCAGTGCTTATCGGACAGTTTTCACATATTTACATTTGGGATTTTTATAATGCAGACAAGACATTAATCAAACAAAACGGCTTCCATCACAAATGACTTTATATAGCCGGCGGAAGATAAAAACGTTTGTAGATAGTTATATTTTAATAAAAACCTGATTAATTCCAATGAAGAGACAATCACATTTTGGCTTTCATTACTGTTTTGGTTGGCGTTTAATCTGCAGAAATATTTAAATTTAATTAAACAGTTTAGGCCGACATCAATCACCCTGTTAACTACAATGTATAATGAGATCTGAAGAATTCTTGTCGTCGTCATAAAGGACTACAGATCCTCCAGAACAAGATTTATTTGTGTCGACAAACTTTCCGTAAACCATTTCGTGATGCAAAGAAAAAACTCTGCACGGCCGCAGATTGTTTATTATTCATTTATTTCAGTAATAAAGCAATTAAATCTGTCAATGGTATTCGAAAAGCAACCTTCAAATTTCGGGCGTCTGTAAGTGCGCTATTAAAACGCAGTTTGGGCCCCTAATCAAATGGGTTAAAAAGTCCCTTTGTCCCTTTGGTGGAAGTTTTTAGGTCTTTCTGGTTAAGAAGTATCCCAAACCTAAACAAATGTAATGAATCGAACGGAGTTATATTTCAAATGGTATACAAAAGCCTTATGTTTTGGGAAGCCGATTACAAACTGTGAACTGTGAAGTAATTTTTTGAAGAATAAATTACGACGTTATATGTTTGTTTAGTTAAACATTACATGACATGTCTAGTAACTTTTAATTGTAAGGGTATATCGACTTGATGTATAACTTGTTTACAGATCTTTTCTGCTTCAGTTGTAAGCAAACATGGCGGACAATAGGACCGCACATGAAAAGGTATTATATTGTCAACAGAAACTCGTACAATGTCATTTTAATAAACAATATTAAATAACTTGAAATTGAAGAGAAGTTTAATGTCGATACTATTTTCTGTTAACAGTAAACTATTAAGTAAGTTCAGACATCACTATGTATTGCAAGTAACAGCATTTTCACCCTAACAAGACGGTGTGATTTTGTAATCTATTTCTTTTTTCCCAATTTTTAACCCATTTAAATGCCACTTATAAAAACACACTTATATGAAATGATATTCTATAAAAACCTAATAAAACTCGCCCAATTTTCCTGCCCATTAACTCGGGAAGAGGTCTTGTCTTTTTCACAGCAAGAACAACCCGCTACACGTCCAAAGAATGGCTAGGTTTAGAATCAGTGCGTTGATGCGCACCGATTTGATTTCATGCCAAATAAAGCAATAATTTCTGCTCAATTTAATCTAAATCCTATTTAGAGTGCTATAACAATCTAGAAGTGATTTAATTTGAAGGTTATTACTGTGGCAATCAAACACGGACTTCCTAGATTATTTAATCATCTCTGATCAAAAAAACAAAAAAGGCAAGACATCTTAAGTTGTTGTAATCGTTGCAGATGCGTTCGTCAGTATTGTTGTCTTACAACTCTTTTTGTCGCCATTACAGATTTCAAGTTGAATATCCCATCTGTTGGTAAAAACAGAAAATCAAACTGAGATGCAACTTAAAAAATTCTTTCAGAGAACATTTGTCGTTTGAAAGGCTATGTGGATAAATCTGCCACGAAATGAAGTGTTTTATACTGCACCTGAATTACTCTGAAAAGATGACCTCAGTAATACGGAACAGTAAGCGAGCAACTGTCGAAATATCATGATGAATATCGTTACAATGGCTGTCTAATACAAGTGTTATAAATGTGATCCATGCTAATGAAAAAACCTGCTTAAATTATAAACATCTTTTAAGGGAAAGCGGTACTTGAGATCGCTGGTACGGCTTGGGCGGCACGGTCAGGTTAACCGTGAGAAATCACTCCCTACTTAGTTCTAAAACTTAAGCTTACACTGTGAAGATTTAGATGATAGAAAAAAATTGATGGAGATGATGAGGAAGTAGTTGATTGGGTCACAATGAAAAGTTTGGGAATAAAAAAAGTAGAGGTAGAGCAAAAACAAGTGGCGCCCATGTATTATAAATCTGACACAACAGAATTGTCTTTTTCAAAGTTCGCGGTGTAAATATACAGATATCTTATTCAAATTCCAAACATCAACTCTGTCCAGGATTTATGCAGAATCCGAAGTTTATTACGGACGTGTCCAGGAGTTATGCAGAATCCGAAGTTTATTACGGACGTGTCCAGGAGTTATGAAAGAAAGTAATAAAACGGTTGATGGATAAAAAAAACATGTATCGAAAATATCTATCATGTTTAAAAAGTATAGGACAAAAGCAGGGGAAATACTTAACTACTTCAACATATTCGTTTTCACTACTCCATTTGTTACAGTTGAAAAAAAACGCAAAAATATAACTTACTTTTTGAGTGAAAATAAACCAGAAAATAGTTAGTTATGTACACAAACGTAATGCTATTTATTTTATTATTTTTCCCCTTCTTTTTAATTCTTGGTTGGATACGTCCAGAAAGTAGAATAGCATAATATTTTAATTGCTGCAAATTTTAACCATCAAGCCAGAAATTTCCACGTTGTTTACCCATTATTTCTCTCAATATGTATCATGGTTTACAAGTATTTGTTAGGTTTTTAGTTCTATCATTCGCTAATGTGGCATTACTGAACAGCAGTAATTTCAGCTAATACCATCGTAGCTTTTTTGTGTCGGATATTTCTGTACCTTAAATGGCTTTTAATTGAAATTTTGAAAACAATTTCCTGTTTTGACCAGAAAGTTAAAGATATAACGGATGGAACTTTGTCCACACTTAACACGTGTCAGGCGATCAAAATGTCAAAATTGTTCGTGGATGCTCTCGAGTTTTTTACTTTCCTGTATAATCCGTTACTTCACACTGGCTAAGATAAACTGTGAACCCTTGAGGTATTAATTCTATTGTGGTAGAGTGTCAGGGGCGATAAGATTTTAACACGGTATAAATGGAGAGTATAAGTGGGTTGTAATAGCTCCATTGTTCCTTTTATTGGGTACACACGATACAGTTAAGTTGACACTACTACCTCAAATTGATTTAATTGTTTAAAAATTTCGACATTTCCATTACTATATGACTTAGAATGTTTACACTGACAGTCCACATATTGTTGTTTATTTTACTCTGTAAACAAGAAAAATCTGCCTTTTGTTGTGACCAATTAACTTTAACAGGTTTATTTTTTAGCGGTGGCAGTACTTCCATAACCAACACAGATTCCTTCCAATAACAGAAAAAAACATCAACATGTTAAAAAAAAACAATTACAAACACACATACACAAAAAACCACTGCAAACATTATGATGTTGAATGAGTGGGTGGTGTATTTGAATAAACGTATTCGAAATTAAACATTTTCTAAATTATCTTTGGCATATTTGAATAAGCGTATTCGAAATGGAACATTTCCCAATGATTTTTATCATATTTGAACAAACAGCTACGAGCTTTCTTACGTTTTAAAAACCGAACAAAAACTACTTCAATTATTTTCCATATAAATTATAAAGGTGCACCATATAAAACCAGATATATTATTGTTGGTTTATTGGTGTAGCACACTCTGGGTGTGGCATGAAGTTTGTAAGTTGGTGTAAAATATTTTAGTAAGGACACTGCAACCTTCATAAAAGGAGGTATACACATATTTTTATTTTCAATTTATTATTTTTTTATTTTATTTTATTTTATTTTATTTTTTTTTTTTTTTTTTGCCACTTGCTACAATTTTGTATGGAATTAAAAAAAATATGCATGAAAAGAACGTCTCACATTCTGAGTTCTTCCCTAGATCCAATTGTTTATATGTAGTGTCTGCTTTTTTTTTCTTTTTTTTCCTGGCAGTCGAAAAGGGAAAGTTATTTTATTTTTGAGAAAAATTAAATTTTATGCATGGTGTTGTTTAATGTGACCAAATGAAAGAATTTTAATACTAAAAAAAATACATATAATAGCTACTTCTAAAAAAAAATACAAAAAGAAGATGTTTTATGGGAAATTAAGAGAAAAATAATGAATAGATTCGGAATTGTGCATCGAATGATACATTTTGGTTACAAATTCATGTTCTAAATACAGAGAAGACAAAATCTTGTGTCTTATTTGATAAATATTGGAGTTAAATGGCCAATAAACTCCGAGTAACAGATGTCGTATCTGTTCGTAATCTATTAAGCCGGTTTTATCCTTTAATTACGTTTTATAGCTTATAATTCCAATATCTAATTTGCAATAGATTTTATCTTTAAAGTTATGCATTTGAGTCATTCAAACACATTTTTAACTCCAAATGTTTTTTATGCATGGAGTTAAGTTTTTACTTTTGGTTTTGTTTTGTTTTTTGTTTTTTGTTTTTTTTATTTATTTATTTTTTTTTATTATTATTATTTTTTTATTTATTATTTTTT
>JAOXYI010000013.1:4688755-4698769 GCA_028566495.1 Lithophaga antillarum
CTTTAATTTGATACGTGTACTTTTACAGCGATTTATATATTTGATAGGATATTAAAAGCAGATCTATTCACAGTATTGAGGAAGGACAGACAAACTTTGTGTTATGCGAGAGTTTGTTTGAAAATGACCTCAGGATTTGTTTTCCTCTGATAAACAAGGTAAATTTGGTGGTACATGTTAACAATTACTTTCCTCCTGTAAGACAGGGATAGTTAAATATTCATAATTGTTAAGTTCTAGAAGATCATGTGATTTTTCTCCATATTTGCTGAATAATCAGTACTAATTTTTTACAGTACTCCTTCATTGTTACGGAATCATCGATATCGACGAGATCCTAGGACACTGGAAGAGGAAGAAGAAACATGGTTTGACGAGGATGAGGAAACAGAAGACATGGATTCTGTGATCCCTATTTCTGATGTATTACGTTCTAGTTTAGATGCAGATTTTGACCAAATTAATAGATTTATAGGCAGTAGAAAAGGTAAAACCAGATTTACTGGTTCCCATTTCTGGTAGTAAACTTGTGACTTTGTCCATGTAAATACTTTTATGCAGTAGAAGAAGAAACCAGAATACTTCCTGTTGTGTATTTGGCAGTAAATATGCTGCAGGAAGTTGGTATAGTTGAAATGGATATTGATGTGCATCAGTACCGTTTGCAGATATAATGCCAGTGTCAGTTACAGATACAACTTTTCTAAAAGTAACTGCATCCAATATTTTGGAGCACAGCTACTTAACTAAAAAGTGATATCAGGAGGAGCCAGAAATGAAATTCATAGCAACAGAAAGCACCACCACATCAGCAAAAATAAAAAAAATAACACAGCATACAAAAAACAATGTATTCTTGATATCCAAAGTTGGTAGAGGTACTAAATTGTGGTTGTGTACCCAAATCCTATTCTTCTATGTGATGAGAAAGCTTACACAATGAAAGCCCTGCACACATTTGAACCTAAACTTTAACACAAATAGAAAGACAATACTTATATTAGAAAAGCAGGATCGAAAAGTGTGTATGCCTAAAAAAGATGACCAATTTTAAGTAACTTGTAAATTTGATAACATAACACTCGGGTCAGACTTGTTTTTGCTATTGCCCGGAGTGGGTTGCAGACTTGCACATTAGGTGTGTGACTCTAGTGATCTATACAGATAGCTACCTAGACTACTTGGCCAGCAACACCCTAGTCTTAACATTTTAAATAGCCAAGTAAGCTCTGTATGAAAATAATCATGTTTACAGTATTTTAAAGATATCACAAAGTGACATTTTATAAATATTGTAGGTAAAGACCAATCTAGAGAATCACCACCAAGATTAATCAACAGATCAACATGTATAAATATAAACCTTAAAAACAATAGTCCAGTAACGAGTCCTGTCAGTAGTCCTGTCAGTTCTCCGACTGGTAGTCCAACGATACCTTGTCCAACACCAAATTCTTCACCAAGTACACCATCAGAAAAAGCATTAGCTGCTAAACGGGTAAGTCAGTAGTCCAGTAACAAGTCTGTCAGTTTTCTAATTGGTAATCCAGTACCTTGTTCAACATCAAACATACCCAAATATACCTTTGGAAAAGGCATCTACTGTATGGGTACCATATTTTCATTAGACCAGCTTCAGTTCTGTTATTGTGTGAAAAGAAATATACGTTGAAATTTGGATGTATGGCCCAAGTTTTTCTGGTATAAAAAACCTATAAATTTCATTGAATTCTAATTGAGTCCATAAACAGTTTGGCATCAAGAAAGCTGAAGAAAATAGTAATGCTGCAGAAAACCTGTTATTCTTTTCCTGGAAAGTGGAATGTTTGTTCCCAAATTTAAGTAAATGACTGAATATATCAGAAATGATATATACCAAAAGATGCTGCATTTAAACACATCTCAACCCTGAGAAAGTTAAGGTTTTTGATCTGCAATTATAAAATCAAAGTTAAAAATTTCTTGGATTTAGGCAGATTATTAGAGATCTCCCACAGAAATGTTTTTTTGGTAGATTCTTCTGGGATTTGAATTTAGAGGAAAGATGAAATCAAATAATAGCAGTCTGTAACTGACCTTTTTAAACAAGATCTTATCCTTTTGTGTTTTGCAGGCAGGGTTAGTGGGATTAGTAGATTACCCTGACGAGGACTCGGATGAAGAGGAGGATGATTCTGAAACACCATCGGCAAAACGGCCTCGATTGGCAACGTAGTGATATACTATAGTGATAGAAAACTTCCACGACTTAGCTAGCCGAGACTGTGTCTCTGTGAATGGTGCTAGATAACCTGTGATTTTAAGGGTCGAGAGAAGCTCCTGAAAGTTGGCCATCTTAATGGCTGTGGTTTGTGCCAATAAAGGAACTGCCTTGACAAGTGAATGGCCCTTGATGGGTGAACGGCTGGGATCTCAAGCCATCTTATAGGATGGAAACTTACATCATTTCATGTTGAACCTTTCTTCAGGCAGAAACCATTACACTGTTGCCTATCTAGTTCTTAATACCTCCTATCTGATCTCAACACGAAAAAATGTATAATTGGATATTGTTTATTGTTAAGATCTGTATATGAAACTATAAGATCATGACTTTTCCTCATTTGTTTTGATTCAAAATTGACAAAAGCTTGAGGGTGGAGAGGGGAAGGGCAAAATAAAAAAATTTCCTTTCTGTAAAGCATAAATGAATTATTAGAATGAATTTGTTAAGGAGTAGCCAGAGATGCCATCCACCAATGATTTTTTTGTTGATTGGATCAAACATCAGCTGGTCAGTCATACACATACATTGTATTACTGTTTCAATTCTTATAATTATTTATGGTGCAAGACATGCAGCAACCAAAAGCATATTGTCCATTGAATTTTAATGGGCAAATACCAGGGGTTTTGTTCACATTTTCTTACTAGAATTAGGAGATAACTGTATTGTATTTGAAACTCTCCCGGCATCAATTGGCGATTTGATGGTCACAAATTGAGTTCACTGGTGATGTGTCAGCGGAGCTAGTAAACGGCTATTTGCGACCATCAAATCGCCAGTTGATGCCGGGAAAGTTTCAAATGGAGTGTTGTTATCTCCATTCTAATGAAACTGGAAAATTTTCAGTTGAAACATTGAAGAAACCGGAAGTAACATTTGCACGTGCTTCCAACTGCGATGGCATAAATCATGGAAGTGAGGCCATGAAATTTTCAGTGTCATCCAGTCAGAACTGACGCTACATACAGTGTTGCATTAGTGTAATATCACCCCTAGCAGTCTATACAAGTATCGGTTTTGCTTATATGATTTAATAAATTCTTTGAAAAACTGACATTTAAATTATTGGCCTTTGAAAAAAATATGTTGATAAAAGTGTCCAAAAAGGGTTGGCATCTCTAGGTTATACCTTAAATATTAACCATTAAAGCGTTAAGAAAATTTAAGTTTTATAGTCTTGTATGCAACAGTGTTTCCAAGCTGTAATTAATAGATTTTATTTATTTATTAAGTTGCTCTTTATGACATTAATACTGTTGACAATATGGACGACTGTTATGTTTGTTATAATTTATTTTCAGCTTTTTAGTTTATCCGTCCCTGTACATTGCTTTGTTCACAAAACTGATTTGAGTTCACCCATGAACTAATTACATGTTTAGGGAGCAGGCAAAGGGTTGCATTGAATATTAACTTTTTGTTTCCTCACAGTAGGAGAAATTTTACTTGTTATGCAGATCAGAATTGCTCCATATAAAAAACAATTTTTTAAATACCAGTGAAGTTCTCCATCATTCCGCCATTTTTCACCAAGTCTGACTATGGAACTTGAATGTGATCAACACTGTAACTTGGGTGCTAATACACACTTTTTAACCAGCTCTAGCTGTCAAAAGTAAAATAATATCAGTAAACATTAAAATGTATCAATTATTAAAAACTAGGTAAATTTTTACCTCTCAGAAACTCCAGATACTAAGGAATTTTACTGGTCAAGAGTTACATATCTTATGGTATTTATTAAGCTAGTTAAAATGTATTTTTGCAGCATTTTTTGTTTCGGTTTTTTTTTTTTTTTTTGGGACATTTTTTATCAGTTAGAAAAGGGGGCCGAGTGGTTAAGGTAGTTAGTCATATCTACTATTGATCACCGGTGTGTCCATACTGGGGTTGTGAGTTTGAGCCTGGCTCATAGCAGTGTGTGTTTGACTCCAACCTTACTTGACAAGGATTTCCAGTTTTCCTGCTGAAGGTCGGGTACTCCAGCTTCCTTCCCCAACAAAAACTGGATGCCACGATACAGCTGAAAGTGGTGTAAAGCCTTGCACAGTCAATCAGTCAATTTATCAGTTAAAAAACCCATTGTTTACAGTTCTCTTTCTCCAAAGAAAATAAAGATAATGCCAAGGTGTAAATATTTGTTCCTAGAAATGATACTGTTTATCTCTGTCATTGTTACTGTTGCTATTGTTACCATCATTTTTGACTGCACTTATCTGAGATTTTTTTGGTATTAATGATTAACCAGTATTAATGTTACAAAGTATTTAAAAAGTGGCCCTTAACACAGCATATCAAAGATTTCCTATAAAATAACCGTGGTTTGGCTTATTTAGGCTTGAATAGTCCATTAGAATTAATTTTCTCTTGAAAATTAGAAATCGGTGAACAGCCAACTGTTGTGAAACATTGTTACTATTCTCCTCTTTCCTGGCTGATAAGTACTTGTGTTTATTTTAAACTTTCTTTTTACTAAACTGTTAAGATTGTTGCATGAACTGGCATAAGAAACTTTCTTTAAAGAGGATTACAGTAGTTTTGCTGATGTTTTTCATTGGATTTTATAAATTATTTCAAAACCATGAACCAGTTAATGTATTTGAGTATTTTCATTTGTGACATGCTAATGAAATCCATAACAAGGATATTAATAACTGTGAAAAATGTCTTGAAAATTTTCATATATGTTATGGGTGGAACTCTGACTCTTAAACTTCTGAAGTGTTGTGAAGGTTATACAACCCAAACAGGTGTAAGAATACCTTTGCATGACATTTTAATGCTTGAAAAGCGATAAAAGTTATGATATTTTAGTGATTTTTTTGTTACTTTCACTAAAACATCAAGAAACTGGTATAAAGAATATAATTTTCCACATTCCAGTACCATACCTCCACACAACAAAGTACTATTTTAATAAGAAAATATTTTTATATAACAACATTAGGTTGTAAAAATGGCAATCACGAGAGTACAATTTACTATATATAACTGAAGTAATTACTTGAAATGGAAAATATTTGATCAGATATTGTACAGGTGGAGTAGCCATGTTTCAGAGTTGAAAATTAGTAACTGCTTAATTAAAGAACTGTTTGGATTCAACCATGGCACTTGATTGTTTATTAAAAATGTGTGTAATATACATATGGAAATTTTACATTAACTAAACACCTCAAGTAAGAACTTAAATGAGAGAATTACCAGTTTGGAAACGTCTCCATGTACTCCTTTACCATTAAGTCTTGTACGCTGAAAGTTGTATTAAAACCTCATTGAAGTATAGAACTGAAATTTCATACACAAGTAACTGGAAATTGATATACATAAACATGGCAGGTTTTTATTGCAAACATCGAGTTTTTGTTAGGTCAAGTTTATTCTTGACTATTGTGTAAATCGGGAAAGTAAATTTTTCATCAATCTGTAAACAGTGATGTAGGATTATCACGGATATTGGTGAATATTGTTCTGATCAGAATACTAAACAGTACAAACATAAAAGTGCAGTTGGTATTCATACCATGAACAAAATTTATCAATATTTGTGTAACAACACTTTTATTCTTCAGCAGAACTATACAAAATTCCAAATTTTTTTATGTATTGATGATTTCGCAGGTGAGAAATAGCATAAGTGATACTCTAGTACATTGTAAGCTAACATTTGGTTGGATGATGAAAAAGATCTTATTTCAGGTGATTACCTCAGTTGTATATGTAATTACAAAATATTTTTGATTAACATACAGAAAGAAATTAATAGGAGAATGCAGGACATCTCTCATCTGTGGAGAGTAACCCATTACCATGTCAGTATTGTTACCTCTAATGTCTGACACAACAGTGTTGCTATGGGTAGACAGTAAGTTTCCTGAAAGGCAGCATGGAAGGATATATTTGGCATGAAATGGTGCATGCTTTTATTGTACATACACATAAAGAATGAAAAAAATCTCCATAAAGTCAGCATTTTATCAAATGAAATTTTTATTATCATGTAAATCATGTTGAATTATACAAAAAAGAAAATAAATGCAACATGAAAACAGATTGTGTTTTAGTTCTTTGTTACCTTACTAGTTAATTTGAGCTCTACATCAAAGATGTGGATGTATTTGGTTTCCAGATCTGTTCAGTGTACTGAATTGTCAAGGATTGCCAGTTATGCGGCCAAAGGTTTGGGTTTTCACTAAGTGCTCTGACTGCCTTTTCCCAGTAAAAACTAGACACTATTATATAGCTGAAAAATTGTTGAAAGTGGTGAAAAAACCTCATTAGTTCCATCAGTCAATCAAATCTGTTCATTTTCCAGCTGTTGGTCTTAAGTTCAGATTTTGTTTCATGACTCCTACTGGAATTGCACAAGAACGATGCATCCATGTCTTCTCTACAATACCTGTCTAGGCAGTTGCCTAGATCAACTCGGTGTGATTTCATGAGACATAGATTTATATCTATTTAAATGTATGTTTTTCCAGTGGTTCCAGTGTTGGTTTTAGTAAGTCCCATCACTCTGAAGAACAGTAATGGAAGTTCAGTAACACTTCATGCAACATGGAGTTTCATGTTTGTTCAGTTAAAGGATTATGGTTCATGAGATCGTTATCCTAGTCAAAAAGACTGTGTAGGGCAGAAATTCCGTTTGGTCATTGATAAACTGGCAAGTGGTACAGTGTGCGAGTTGTGTTGATTCACTAATTTTAGAGTTGTCATTTTATAGTTCAGAACTTTGTCCGAAAAGGGGGTTTGTAGTCTGAACAGAAAGGTTACCTGGGGAAAGAGCATGAACGTCTTGAATATAAGATCCTGGCCTCTTAACTGTTTATTGTTTATTATGCCATCACATTGCATTCTTTGGTTGTCAATTTGCCATATTTGAAACTTGCAGGACCAATAGTTGAGTGTCATTCCAACTTGATAGGGATGGTCTCTCAGAAGGTTACTTGGCGCTCTTCCCACCATCAAATAGGCACAACTACCTGTTGTTCAGTGGTTAGCATGCATGCCTGGAATGCGGGAGACCAGGTGTTCAAATTATGTTCAAACCAAAAACTTCCAAAAATTGGTATTCCTACATATCTTCTAAGCATGCAGTATTGAGAAGCCAGAGCAAGGACATTGTTGGCAGGGAGTCAGAATAAATATGTCCCAGTGGAGTGACATGTCTACAGTGGGCTGTTGTTTCACAGAGCTATCACCTCAACAATCCAGCTCCGTGTCTGGTTTAGTGCCAGAAGACATCAAAAATATGCATTGTATAATATAATTCTTTTTTGCCTTGATATAGTTGAAAAATTACTGACTTGGCTTTAAACAATATTCACTCGCCCTGAAGCTTGTTATTAAAACCTATATAATTTTCAGGTTACGAAATATTACTAGAACTGTGTTCGTATTTGAACCTACTGTACGATAGTGTTGTTAAGAGTATTCTGGTGTTTAAATTCAGATTTTGCTGATTCATGCAAAATGCAAAATTCTGTCAAACTATTGTGATGATTGAAGCAAAACTGCAGAAATGCATTTGAATGGTTTGCTTTCAAGTTTTGAATTTTGATGTATAAAACACTCATAGAGCACAATATATCTGATTGGTCGAAATTTAAAGAAATTAGCTTGTCTGAAACCTGTTGAACCAACAGTGCAGAAATGAATTCTAGATAGTTTCCTAGCTTGACAGAATGCAGCATGACCTATTGTCATCACTGTGCATCTGTTGTCTTCGTCAACATTTTCCTTGTTTGTACAAAGCTGGTTTTCTCAGGAGTTGTGCAGAGAGGAAATTTAATAAATCTTTCAAAATATCTTCAGAACAGCCATAATATTCTGCGTCTCCTCTGGTCCGAATGACCACGTGATCTGTTGCCATCAGTATGTGTCGGTTATTGCCTATCGTTCTTTATGAAGTTCGTAATTTTTTGTGGCCGATGGAAAACCAAGATGGTCGCTACTGCGGTACATAATTTAACGGTGGGTGTCTAATTAGAAGCAAGAACTGTTTACCCTTCCAGAGCACCTAGGTTCACTCCCGGTTTTTAGTGGGGTCCGTGTTGCTCATCTACTTTTTAGCTTACCTGACCCGAAGGGTCATGTGAGCTATTGCCATCACTTGGCGTCCGTCGTTAGCTTTCACATTTCAGTCTTCTCCTCAGAAACCACTGAGCCAAAAGGAACCAAACTTGACAGGAACGGTCCTTAGGTGGTCTCTTTTCAAAACTGTATCTGGTGAACCTGATCTGAATTCAAAACAACCGCCACCATGGGACATTGAAATGCAGGAATATTATTTAGGATATCTAGAGATGCATAAAGGTTTAGAAGTTTTCAAAATGGCTGTGGTTCCCATGGTAACAAGAAGAACAGAGTATAGAAAAACACAAATATACCGATTTCACAACACCAAACTTTGATGGAGTAGTTCTTGGGTGATTTTCATTCAGTTTTAGTTTGAATTTTTCAAAATTGATGCTGTTACAGTGGAAACAAAAAAAATAAAAAAAGCCAAAAATATTGATTTCTTATAAACTACTTAAGTAATCTTTATGAAATTTCAGAGGAATATTCATAAGGATGTCTAGATGTACATTAAGGCTTTTGTTTGGGTACAGCCAACTCAAAGATGGCAGTTGTTACCAAAATTAAACAAAATTAGAAAGATGCCTAGAGGCAGGGGTATCTTGTGATCAAAAGATCACCTTTTTCTAGGTTTATTTTATTCCTGGCAGACTTGTTCCTCAAAGATGACCATAGTTATAGTTGTTATAAACAAATTTTCAGTTAGATCTTCATTGTATTAAGTCAGAATTACTCTCTACCAGCCCAGACTATAATGTACAACATTATAGATATCAGTCTGGGTGAACCTGCTTAGTAACTGCACCCACTCTTGGAAACTGGAAACCAGTGTAAATATGGAAACACTTATATGGTGGTAAACGGCAAACGCAAGGTTTTATTTACTAGAAAACAAAAAATGCAAAGCAGATGTGCCACTTTTCCTTGGGATATATAATTACTGATTTATTTTGCGAGAATGGAATTCTCGATGCAATATCATATTGAAAGTGAAGCTTGAGAGTGATGCGTTGAGAATTCCAATTCTATCAAAGCAAATCAGTAATAGTATGTTTATCGAAGATATGTCTAGGCAACTTCAATGATGTCAAAGATGACACCCGCTTACACATAGAAGTCCACATTAATATTTCATCTCAGGCATGTAGCGTGGGAATGAAAAATATCTCAGAAAAAGATCAAAGAAATTTCCCCCACATCATCGATAAATAATATTAAATAAAATATATTATCACTGTTTTGTTCAATTTTCCTATGATCTTTTGCGATGTTAATTTCTATTCTCACTCTGTTCACTTGATATGAAAGATTATCGATGATTCCATTGTTCAATGAAGTCACATGCTACTTGCCGTAACTGATGTCGCCTTGGCAAAACAGTGATAAACAGATCATCTGTGTTTTGTAAAACTCAAGAAAGTTTCTCATCAACATCTCATCTCAGGGCTGTCGCCCTTCGATGAGATATTGACAAGAGTCTGCCTCTTGTTAGCTCACCTGACCTGAAGGGTCATGTGAGCTATTGCCATCACTTGACGTCTGTCATCCGTCGTTAGCTTTTCACATTTCAATCTTCTCCTCAGAAACCACCAGGCCAAATGGAACCAAACTTGGCAGGAATGTGCATGAGGAGGTCCTCTATAAAAATTGTGTCTTTCGTTCCGATCCGA
>JAOXYI010000013.1:4713848-4727893 GCA_028566495.1 Lithophaga antillarum
ATCTTGCTAATGTATATTTTCCAAAACAACTCACTTACACATATTTGTCGGAAAATTAATTTAGAAAGTTTACGCCTAATTAATGGCGATGGTGTTGCTTGAGATGTTAATTTTCATGTGATAGATGAATCTGTATAGTTGCATCACCAATTATTACTGCGTGATGAATTTTCTTGAAACTCATGAAATATTGACGCATTTTTTAATCGACTATTCTGATAATATTTCACTCAGTTCTACTGATCAGTTAAATCAAAGTCATTCCGAAATGCACCTTTGGTATTCAGTTAAGTTTTGAAGCAATTTGTGAAGTTTTAAGTTGACAGCTAATGAAAAATGAAGTTTTTTAACTTGAGATACAGATCAGCACCTTTTCCATCGCAACATTATCAAATCCAAATTGTCTGATCACTGACGCACAATGCCGAATAGGAAAATTGTAATACATTTCCTGTATCACGGATAAACTGAAGCTACAGTTTTTTTATAAAAGATGTTCTAATCCTTGAAATGAGAAGATACAGTGACCAATCTTGGTATTAGTTACTTTTACAGATCTCGATCACTATCACTGTCTTATAGGGATGGGTGGCTAGTTGTTAAGGTCGCTGACTTATGACAACTAGCCTAACACCACTGTCGTGGGCTTGAGTCCCGCTCGCCTCCCTTCATGTGTTCAGGTTTCCAGACACCCACGCAAGGTCGGAGGTTTCAACATTCTGCTGGATAGCTGTCCGGGCTTTATTCCCCCAATAAGTCTGGTAGTCACGATATCGCTGAAAAAATTGCTGAAAATGACGATAAACTCCAACAACCAACCAAACAATCACTCTCTTGTAGATTCGAAATGGATTTTAATAACGCCGATTCTTGTCCTACAAATACCAAAACCCGGGCATACCAGCTTGGTATCTTGTACAATTTAACTAGAACTGATAATCGTACCCGATATTTTTGTTATCGAAAAATCATCAAACTGACCTAGATTTTCATAGTGCTAAATTTGCATGTTTAACGTAGTAAAGCGCTGTTCTAGAACTACCTCAATTAAAGATTCCCAACTTAAATCAAAAAAAAAAAAAAAAAAAGTAAGAAAGAAAAAAATCACATAAACAAAACTTGTCTTATCAGATATCATATAAAAATAATTGTACAGACTTTGCTTTTGCTATTATTTTAAAACTATTTGTATGCTATGAATATAAAATCTTTCGAATGAATTGTATTACCCTTTTTGAACCCCATGATGGGTCAATTTCAAAATTTTACCTATAATGACAAACATTATAAAGTAAACTGTAATTGTCTGTTGAATTTAACCATAACGGAAAAGAAATAATGAAAATACATTTTTTTTCTTCATATGTAGTTTTTGTTTCATCATGTTTTAATCCCTGTTCGATATTTTTTGAGTGGCCCTTCTTAGGGTCCCTCACTATATATTTTTCGTCAAAAGACGTTTTTGTTTATTTTTTTATTTATAAATGATCATATCCCATTTGATTAAATAATGTGAATTTTTGTAACAGGCTGTTGCATACAATGAAATTTTTTATCACAACACCCTTAATTGATAAAACAGCAAATTCCTGAAAAAGAAAAAGAAATATCCCTTTAAATGATACCAAAGCATAATTGCGCCTATATCGTGTTGTTCAAATGACTGTTCTTTGGAACGATTTATGTAATATTATATAGTATTATTACGTGATGTTTTTCATATTGGCCTAGTTATAGGTCCGAGACCTATAACTAGGCCAGTATGAAAATCATCACGTAATGATACCTTTATTAATTCACCATTCCAATATGATATATAACTAGGCCAATATAAAAAACGTGTAAATTCCAATAAAATAACAAAATACCGAAGTTGCAGTAAATTTGTGTTTTGCAGATGGCCATTTCGACAATTTGTCTCGTCAGTGCAGTTTTTTAGTCATTATATGACTAAAAGTGTTGTTCCATTGCTTTGTTTACCATGTATTGACTGGGATTTTGTCTCTTGTACAATTACTCCATATCCCTTAATTTTTTCATTTGAAGCAAAATCATGCAAAATAGTATAACAACTTCACTGAATCAAACAAACAAGAAAATATTTGAATATTAACAGTCAAGAGTTATTGATGAATCAACTTTAAAATGTATTTTTTGTGACCATGTTACTGACTACAGTTAATTGTGCTCTTTCTCTCTCCAGAGTACACATTTATGTTAATAACACCACCCGATATAGTTGCACCACAAAATAGAGACAATGGATTGTCATGTTTGTTTGAATTCTGATTGTTGCTGATATTTGCGTTCACTAATGTGTTTGTGTTGGATGTATTCTCCGCCTGGTCATTTACTGGTATAGTTGACAACTCATCCACATTAACAGTATTTTCCTCCTGTAAATCGGATAGCATGACACTAGAAATGGTGTGTGATGCCTCTTGCTGTTGCTTAAGTGATGGTTCTGAATAGTGTGTCAATGTTCCAACATTCTTCGAACCTCCAAGGTGTGCCACTTCTGTAATAGCCCTCCCATTTTGTAAAAGTATTGTTGCAAATGTCTTTCTTCCTGAGTGATTTACTTTTCTGCCTTGTAAGTTGCCCTTTTCTGCCATAGTTTTTACAATCTTTCCCAACTTATCTCTTCCAACAGTTTGATGAGAATACCAAATGTCACCATTTGTTTTGCCTAATGGTCTTAGATAAAATCTGGATTCATCAGCGAGTGTATCAGCTGGTCGATGTCGCTTATACTCCTTATAAACAAAAATAGGACAAATCTCCCTGCCTTCTTCAAATATCTTTGGATTGACCTACCTGTAATCTGTACTCTTTGCCCCGCTTCTGGTTTTAGTGCTTCTTTCTGAAAAAATGAAATATCTGTGAGTTTTAGTGCTTCTTTCTAAAAAAATGAAATCTGGTTTTAATGCTTCTTTCTAAAAAAATGAAATATCTGTGTGTTTTTTGTTTTTTTGTTTTTTTGTTTTTGTTTGTTTGTTTGTTTGTTTTGCATAAGTACGGCCGCAGTATGTCAACAATTGAAAGTTTTATAATGATATATTAGAACATTACTTTTAAACAATTTTCATTTCTGTCCTTTTTTTGCGTCTTTTTTCTTTTCAGAAATGGCTGGTATTTCAATATTTTATTTTTTGAAATCTACAAGTCAACACCTTTCCAATGATATATTACAACATTACTTCAAAGGAACTTTTAACACTCTGCTCTTTTTTTGCCTTTTTTAGAGATGACATAGCTATACCATAATGCGAAAAATTGTGGTCGTATAAAAATGTAGGGTGCACATCTGCAATTTATAATGAAGTGTTGCTGCCAGTTTAGTTGAAAAGTACGTAGTAGTTTAGGAGTAGTTGATAATGTTTTAATGTAGATACGGACGGACTGACAGACAGACAGACGGCAATAAGATGGACAGTGATCCCAATGTGTCAACCTTGCACTAGATGTAGGCGTCATAAAAATCACTCATTAATATTCGGAAGATGTCACTGAAGAAGTTCTTAAAATCCTGTTTATATATTTACATGTATACATTCCATGCATATAGGTGTGATTTTGTTTAATGTACATTTACCCTCATACCATTACCACTTTACAATATTGCTGCGTATTTACTCCAAACTTTATACTGGCTTTTTGTGATATTTTAAATATTTAATCCAATGTCTTTTTAACATTATACTACATAGTACGTAAGAATGTTTACCATTAAATTCAAGATACTCCTTTCCTCCAGAGGTACTTTTCAGCTGTATATTTCCCCATGTCATATTTACATGGTCTTGTCTTCCTCTTAACCCAAAATATGCATCATTGTTCAAAAAGACTGCATTAAGTAAAGCTTCTGGGTTGTCTGAAAAAGAAAAATATAAATTTTCTGTTTTTATATTGATTTATTACTATCTCCGTTTTACATATTGGTAAACAAATGTAACTAATAAATTTGCATTATCAGATATTACTGTAGCATTATTAAAGATTAAACAATACACAAATAAACTAAAATGAAATATGATTGATCAGTGTTAAAAATTTAGGTCTGCCCAAAGGACAGAGGCTGACAATTGTTATTGACCTGCCAAGTTTATAAAAATTATAATGGAATAGCCCCGTATTTCTGCGAAATCTTTCTTTTCTTCTGTAATTTTTAAACACCGTAATTGATTAATAAAGTTCCATATTACAAGAATTTAATTATTTTGTAACTAGATTTGAAATAATTATCTGTACTCAAATCATTTTATAATTAATTTACTTGGATTTATTCTTGAATAGTTACGAGTTCCAATGATTCCCTTCTCCCCAAGTATAGCAACTTCCTCCGATGTCAGGGATTCAGCTCTGTTGGGTTTGTTTCCCTTGCCCATAGATTTAAGCGACTTTCTCTTTGCTTCCAGTACCCGTCTGGTGTGGCTAAACTCTGGGTCCTTTTTTAATACTGAAAAATAGAAATATTGGGCGTAAATAATATGATCTTTTTTTTTTCTCTATTTTCATTTGGAAACTACAAGTTCACAAAATTACATATTAATCTGGATAGTATACAAAAAATAAAGGGATATGGAGAAAATGACGTATGATGTACACGACACAGACAAAATCCTAATTAATATATGGACATGATCAGATGATGGTAAAACAAAGCATCAGAACAATGCTTTTAAAGTTGTTCTTCATCTTGAAGTCACCTTAATTTTTTATCATTGAAGTTTAATAATTTTCGACTTCTTCATCTGCCTAAAATTGATCTACATGTATAAATACACAGGATAAATAATTAGACACAAAATGAATATCGGAAATACTATCACCACTGCTGAAAAAAACCTGCGATTAAACTTGTGTGTGGCCGTGTGGAACAAGTTCCAATCTCATACAAGCACTGCGTTGTTTGGTACTCATGATATAAGTTTTGATCATTCAATTAATAATCATACATAAATATTATACAAATTAATGGAATTGATTTTATATTTTGAATGTATATATACATTGTATGTACATACCTAATTGGACTTTTTATGTCTCTCAAGTGTCTGTCAAGGCTGTTGTACATGGAACCCAGGGAATCTGGTTCATATTCAGTTCCATCCTTTTTAAGTACACTAAGAAAGAATCTAGCCATAATACTGTCAAGGTCTTTGGGAGGTATTTGTCCCGGAGTTCTTTCCTCACCAACAGAAATGAAAAAGTCTGTGATCACTTTCATATCACGTTTTGTTTTTGTCTTTGTGTTTTTATTCAAATTTTCCTCTAAAAAAACGTCAGTTTTCTCATCTGTTACGGCACGAAACCTTTTGTTTGGTGCGACATTTTCTTTCCCGTCATCATCGATATCCTCCTACATATCTGTTGACAAATCTTTGGGCAAGTTCAATGGATCAATTTCAACACACTCGTAGGTTTCATTTTCAGTTATATTCAGCTTCCATTCTTGACAGTTCGTCGTATCTAAAATAGTCTTCAATAAGTGCGTCCTTCACATCTTCAGAGTTTTTCAGCTCACTGTTTGGTCTCCGTCTAGAGAGCGCCATTTTAATTTCAGCAGACGACATCTCTCGGGGCTTTTCCTTGCTATCGATAAATTCCGATCTAGGTAATATAGGACTGACCGGAACCGGTCCAATACGGTAACTGTCCGTATTGGCCTGGTTTCTGTCGTATTGGCCTGATTCAAATGATTATATCGTATTGACAGATTTAATCATATTAAGGCTAATAAATCAAAGTTAATTAATAAGTACAAGTAGTCATTCAGATGCAGAAGTCACCAAGGGACGGTGCAAAAAGAACTGTTATATTCAGTAAAGTGTGGGCAGCAGTGGATTATAAACACATAATTAAAAAAAAAATTTAAAAATATATGTTACTCTGGTGTCACCCATAGAAGGATGACAGTACTCGTTCAGACACTCCAGTTGAAGGATACAGTAATATGTATTAAAGAACGCATGTACTAATTTTATTTATTTGTAAATATATTTTACAAAGAGAATGTATATAAATATTTGTGTTATAACTTTAATTTACTCTCATAAAATACACTATTTATCCTGTACCAACAAGTACTAACTTACATGTAAACATAAAGTAACAACTTGTTACCCTGTTCAAAGTACCACATTAATCGTTTCAAGTTCATACCATGTTGAACACTTAAAATATTTCAATTTGCTATACATATACGTACAAAAAATGTGTTTGTACTTACAGGTTGTTTTTAGAATATTTTACGTTGGAATTTCATATTGTTAATATTTACATTTTTGTATATTCAGTTATAAAATTCTGTATCATTTATATAAGTAAGTATGTTTAATTTATTGCAAAAATATTAGTCTCTCGTCTTTTTGTTTGTGGTCTTTAGCGTAACATTTTGTGGAATTTAGCGCAAATTGTTACTGTGGACTTTAGCGGAAAGTTTGTGGACTTTATTGGCGTTGTTGACTTTAGAGGAATTTTGTTGTGGACTTTTGTTGAGTTGTGGACTTTATAGGTGCCAAAAAGTACTGGAGAGTATATGTGACCTTGTTAAACAGGAATTCTGGGGTCTTTTTAAAAGATATATGTTGAATTCTGATAAAATGAGGGCTTTCATGAACAAGATTTTTCTACAGGAAGTAAGACGTGTTCGACAACACCAGAATACTGTTACACTGGATGTCAACGTACTTCATTTATTCACGGAGTACCCTGGATGGGACATCCTGTATAAAAATGCAAGTAGATCTGACACAGTTACGGGTCTTCACTTAGAGCAGGAATATTAAAAAATGTGTATACATGTATAAATGAAATCAGATATATAATAAGGGTGTAATTAAATTATAATTCTAAGTAAAAGAATCCCAATTTAGGACTGAAATGGCCTAAACTGCTAGTTAGTATATTTAATCAAGTTTCCAGTTTTTGAGTGCTAGTGGTATACCCCACCCAAAACTCTCTAGGTAGTTACCCCTCTAAACCCAGAAAATAGTTCTTGTAATTTGAAAATTGATTGTCTTATAAAAGAGTCAAAATGGTCATGTATGTGATACTAGAGTTTACTTTCAAAGAAAATCTGTTTGATAAAACATATATGTGTGTGTGTGTGTGTGTGTGTGGAGATAAGAATTCAAGGAAAAATAAACTTTTTATGAACACACACGATGCAAAATATCTGAGTAGTGTTTATTGTGCTTTAAGTAATGAGGAAACCTGAGTATCCCGGAAAAAATACAAAATATGACGAGGACAGCGCATCTTGCCCGTCGATCTCGAGCTAACAAACTTACTGACGAAGCTATGGTAACGTAACGAACAAGTTAGACCTCTTAGTATTAAGGACCACACGTGTTCATAATTTATTGTCATATCTAGGCCGTCATAAGTGTAAGTTCTCGTTTTTTTAAGTCATAGGAACAGAAATACTAATAATGCGTTCAAAACTTATAGCAGCAATTCTTGTCACAAATGAAAGATTTTCCTACCTAGAAGGCACATTGAAGTTCTCTGGTAATTTCGCAAAGGCCTGCGCTATTCCGCCATTATCTCGTCTGATTCTCTCGTAGGACGCAGGTCTACCCAGTCTGAGTCTCTTGTGGGACAGAAGTCTACCACTTAAAGAGCCTACTACGATTGCCAGAAGTACCAGTACCAGTGTCCATAATATATCGAATATTTTCATTGTGATGTATTCGTGCTTCCTTATGCCTGCAATTTAAAAAATTGTCGTTAAAAGGGACTCATTTTCGTTTCTAAGCAAGTATATAAATATAAGCATAAGTCCAATACTGACTTTTGTTGAACCTCTGTTACATTTTAGATATTTCATGGCGGTGTAATTTTTGTAACGTTCTATGACTGTTCATTTAGATATTTACTATACTTTTAAATTGATTTTCTGGCAAAGTCTTAAAAACATGTTCAATATTCTTTTAAAGAAGTAAACAAATCAATTTATATCATGTCATGTACGATAGATGTCCAAATTGCTACTACTATTGTTTAAGTAAAAGAGTTTACACAGTAAACTGCTGTAACCGATGTCACAGTGAAAGAATATCTGTAGTAAAGCAACATGACCTTAGGGGGTCAGTGTATAAATGAACAATTTTTTATTTCCAAAAAGGGTATGAAGGTCAATTATTGCTTTTTTCATAAAGATTTCTGTAATAATACATCTATACCTGCATGACCTCAAAGTCTCGTCAAAATGCTTCTGATATGATTTCAGAGAAAATTGTTTGTTATTTTTTCAAAGATATTTTGTCAGTGCAGTTGAAGAACAATGATTTATTACTTTTGTGAAATAAGCAGTTTTAACGTGCTGAAAACTATAAAAATATTTACCTTTGTGGGCGTATTAAAAGCCCTCTAAAAATTTTAGGTTTGTTGAAAAGTTTTACTTGTTATTTCTAACATATGTTTTCAAACAATGAAGTAGATAGTGATCATAATAAACTTTTTTTAAATACTAAGTAAACAAATCGTAATCAACGTTATTGGTTTTTCATTTATTAAATCAACCCTAGATAATTGTGGTCTGTTCTTTATTTGGAATGACCAAATTCCATTTGATAAAAAGGTGTTTAAATCTACAATAAGACCGAGACTACTAGACCAGTTTATTCAAACCTGGTTTTCTCAGTTAAACAATTCGTCCAGAGGCAAATTTTATTCACTATTCAAAAATGAATTTCGGTTAGAATCGTATTTATTAAAGTTAAACGAGAATGCAAGACTTTATATATCAAAATTTAGATGTTCAAATATAAAATTTCCTATCGAAATTGGGCGATGGGCAGGAATTCCAGTAGAAGATAGGATTTGTCATCTTTGTAAAACTAATCTTGGGGACGAATTTCATTATCTATTTATTTGTAAAAATCCACGAATTAGTGAGCTAAGAGAAAAATATATTCCCTCATATTATACTAAAAACCCGAGTGAATTAAAATTAAAGGGTATGTTATCCATTTGTCATGTACAACTATACAAAAAGTTGTCTCTGTTTTTGAAAAATGTTATGACTTCTCTATACATGTAAGTATTATTTCATATTTGTGTCTATATACTACCATAATATTGTAGATTATATATATGTGAATATTTTTATATAATTGATGTTATTGCTGTTAATTCCTTGTCACCAATGAATGTATGTTTTATGTTTATTTTGTCCTCTTGTACACGGTTAGAGGTTAATAAAGCTTGTCTTGTCTTGTCTTGTCTATTTGTAATACAGATATCTGCATTTGTTTTGAAATACATCTGTGTCTCTATTTAAATACAGATATCTGTATTTGAAAGAGAGATATCTGTATTTATATTTTAAATACATATATCTGTATTTTAAATACAGATATCTCTATTTGAATGCAGATATCTGTAAATTATTTGAGATATCTATATTTTTAAAAGAGATATCTGAATTTTAAGTAGAGATATCTATATACATATATCTGTATTAAACGGGTAAAATCCCAAATGGCTTGCCATAGATGTCATCAAATATGGAAGAAATGGAGGCAGCAGTTTGTATTTACAATGCCGTAAATCTCGTTGTGGTAATGATCATGGCGAATAATGTTATTTGGACTACAAATTTTTGTATATACTCAAATTTTAGGATCAATGGAGATTCGGAAACTAAATTTGAGTTGTACTTTATGTAGTCAACAGCTAAGTTGTTTTATTTCATATTTTTACAGTTAAAAATGTGTGTTTAAGAACTGAATGCATATTTCGTAGTTATAAGAGTATAAAAGTGAGGACCGAAGCACATTTTGTATGAAGCTCAGAAGACAAAAATCTACAATGTGTGTGTTTAGAATTTTGTTTTTGTAAGCCGATATTTAGAAAATGTAAAACATGTGTAACACAAATTAGACTTGTAGCCAGAACTGAGCTACTGGGAAGGGCATAGATTTTTCAAAAATTGAAAGCCAGGATATATTTTGTTACTTTTGAAAAAAATGATACTGAAGATCCGATGCATTTTGTACTTAAGTGTCCAGTATACAACAGGTTTTGAAAATTATACCTTACTGCCATGCAGGTATAAACTTATACAATTAGTGAGTTCAGTGATGCTGGATTCGGTAATATATTCATAAGACTGTCTTTTTTTAAAGAACTGCACTGTAAAAAATACTGCTTTGTCTATGCAGATGTAACTAATCGATCAAACCAATCATCGATCACTTATCGAATGAAAATTGAATGGTCAATCGATTGACTACGTCAACTAATCGGGTAATTATGGACAAATTTCTTCAGCTAATATTTTGAATCATTCGTAACCCATGGCATGGTTATCGAATATATTCGATCTTTTTTATAGATCTGTAAATTTTCATCGAATTAATTGATCAAACTCCTTAGAGTCATTCAAATCATTTCACCGTCATTAATATAAAGTAATAATCTTTCGAATTTGCACAAAGAGATAAATTTATAATATGAACATATTATGAAATGTTCATGTTTCCATTGTCACGAATACTCGTTTTTTATTCGGTTAATGATCGGTGATCGGTTTGATCTCGATATAATCCATTATATTTGAATGCTGTAAACGTTTGGTTAATAACACAAATAATTACTAAAATATTGATGAAGATCAAGATCGAAGTTGAAAAATAGCAAATATTGTTGAACTTTATGAAAATGACAACTTTCAGTCCATTGTTTAGATAAAAATCTGACAAAATTGTCGGTAAAAGTTGCAGGGAAAAAAAGACCTTGAAGATGCAAAATTTAAATGAACTGTAACAATGGTGAACTATTTGGAGCTTCTATGAGTACGTTAATGACACTACATTATGCGCCTTTTGCAGTTTTATTGTGGCGTGCAGGTCAACTTCAAGTCAAAAGATTGCTTCATAACAGCTGACTGACCGCGGTAACTCCCATATGCCACGTTGAATAATGACAGATGCAATCGTCCGGTAATGTCCCTAAGATTATGATGTCTCATTAATATAATCAACAGTGCGTTTATTTTACAAGAATTTACAGAGCTATTATCAAGGTTTAATCAAATGCAGACATGATACAATCAAATTAAACATAAAGATCCTGGGTTAAGTCGTGGGAAACTTTTGTGTATAAAATGTCCATAATTTGATCCATATTTATCCACAAGACACACTATAAGAGCGAAAATTGTTTTATTCAGATAAATGTCTGGTTAGAAAATGGCTTTCAGTGGAAAACAGAAAAATAAATGTTTATTATAAGGAAAAAACATTCTTAAATAAATGACTGCACACACTGAGAATTTCACCTAATAAGCAATTTTTAAAAAAAATTTCTTATTATCATACGCCTATTTTCCGATTTAGTGAGGCAAAGTGGCATTAAATCTTGGTAAACACAAATTTAACAACAATCAAGCAACGAGTTTCCACGAAACCACGAAAAATAATGCTGACGAATTTAAGTATTTCCACAATTAAAACTAGGATATAGTTCAAAACAAAAGGATAACGCAAGCATTGTTTTGAATATAGCCGAACAAGCATGGCATAACTTAGTATAAATCGCTAATCACTTTAACACCTTCTTCACCATTGTAGCTTCTTTACTGGTCGACAAATTACCACCTTCGCGAAAGATATTTGATGTTAATTCCGCAACATTTAAACGATTTTATAATAAAGTCACGTGAAAAAAGTTACAAAAAATAAGCTTCAACTGGAATAAGCACATGTTACTGAATATCGTAATTGTATGATGTAGGACGACGAGTATGATCAGAAACCCGACTCACTGCATTCAGTTGGGTATTTTTTTCGTCTGTGTTAAACTTCACAATTTGTGCTGATAAGGAATTTCTCTACAAGTATTTGCAACCTTGACGCAGCTTAAAAGGTTATAGGGAAATACTAATAAAAAGCCTGTATCCTGCAGTGTGCATATGTTGAATAATAATATTCTTGTGTCATTTTGCAGTTTTTACCACTCGGAAGAACTTCAAATTCAAGAGCTCTTTCTACCCATATCGTTAATTTGGAATATGTATTAATTTAAAAAAAAAAAGCCATCCACGGTGACGAGGTTACCAACTTGGAGCGTTTTTTGTCTGGGGTTTCTGTTTTGCATCAGAAGTGTAAAACAGAAGTCATAAAGACAACGCTACCAGCTAACGGTATGAGTTCCCATAGGCTCTTTAAGTGAGCATGAGTGTGTATGTGTTTTTTGTTGGTTTTTTTTTGTTTGTTTGTTTTTTGTTTTGTTTTTTTTTTAATAATTATTTTTTTTATCGATAATAACCATCGACTTGTGTGTGAATTATCACAAAAGCGTATAACAACATGTATGTAACCAGTACAAGCCTGCAATTATTTCAAGTTAATTTTGGAGGTATTTCAAATATTGGAGGGAGTGAAGTTTGATATCGCTAACATTGTGTATTTAACGAATGCAGCTGGCGGGTCAAAAGTGTATGTATATATAAGCTTTACTCATATTGCGAAGTTTAAGTCTAACATAATCTTGATGTTTATCTTAGAATGTCAAGATAAGCCAGAGCTGCCAACGGTCAGCGGTCAGTTTGGAACATGTAACATGCACATTTGTTGATACCACAATTAGCAAACTCCTCAGATAAAAAGATAAACTAAGTTCTATACACAAAAATATTATTTTTCTAAGATAATTAAATCAATAATGCCAGAAAAACATAGTAAATTTAAACCATAATTCCAGTCGGTTTTCTTTGTTTCAAGGCTACAGGACAATTTGATCATTATCCCCACTGCATAATTTTCTGCCGATCCTGTTTTTTTAACAAAGATCTACAGATCGGTCCAAATGTGATTTCTTCCTAAAGTTTGTTGAATAGTTAACAAAATCAGAGTAACATCTTGTTAAATTCTACATATAAAACATTTTTAAAACAGAAACTTTAGAGAGTTTCTATATAGTTCAGATATCAATGTGAAATGAGACACCTGAAACATAAGATGTAGATTTCCTCAATATCAATTTAGCAAAGGTTTTCCATTTCAGTTACTTTTGTCATATTACCAAAAGTTAATGCAATTTTACCGTCAAAATGTGTTGTATTTATCTGTAACAATAATATAATTTTCTTAGTCCATTAAATCATTATGGATAACATCAGAACATCTTTACATTACTTGAAAACATTTCTATTATTGTATTTATGGTTAGAATCTTGTCCAATCTCTGATCGACAGCAGAAATATGCTAATTCCATAAGAAATTAACTGTAAGGTTTTGTTCTATAACATAATGCTTTCCGTTAGACAGGCAATTTTGTGTTTGTTGACGTCATAATTTAGTTATTTAGAAATACAATTCAAATTGTCCCTGGCTGTTATTAAGGACCATGCCAGTAGCAGATAAAAAGAACGGAAGAGGCTGATACCCTTCAGCAATATCAGAATTAAAATACTCAATGGACCCATGAAAACTATACCTTCTTCCATCTTTAAGGATCCCTGTGTTGCAGAGAACATATCCCAACTCCATACTAAATTTGTTGTAGTTCCAGCTGATAAGGCTTCTAATGATATCCTTCCCTTTACCGGATACACAGATTCCAGAAGTGTTCATATAAACAGTGCTATATCGCTTTTTCAGCTAGATGTTCTACAAAGCATATCTGCAAAATTCTAACATCAATTCTCATAGCGGTCAGAGGGGGTCTTCAGAAGTACTGACACAAATTACTCCAGAAGTGGCGTGAATCAGATGTGGATCCTAAAAATTCAAAAGACTTATTAGACTGCATGAAATCATGTCTCTTTCTTTTTGGAAGACCATTAAATTGAATTGTTGAATATTCGCTGGAATATTTTCTTATTATGAATAATTAAATGTAATTATTCCTAAAAGGTTTTGATTGTTCATATTTCCTAATTTACAATGTATTCTAAACAAACTACAGTAGATCATATTTATCACTTTATATTCGAAATAATATTACCTTCTTTCATTCATTATGTACCTACTTCTCAATCTGATTAAAATACAGATCCTGTATCCACGTGCCGCTCGCGAAGTATGGGCAC
>JAOXYI010000013.1:4886597-4897414 GCA_028566495.1 Lithophaga antillarum
TAAAAACTTGAACTAATTTTATCAGTTACAACACGGATACGACAATATTGACCGAACTCGTTTTTTACTTTAGTCAACGCAACCGAACTTCCGTATAGAATAAATTGATCTTTTTATTTATTTTTTGTATTTATTAGGTCTCTCTTTTCGTTATAAAGCACATAAAAAGGTTTATTCGGAGGAAATGAAGACTCGAACAAATAGCGAAACCGATAAAATTACCAGGCGGTTGTCAGAAATGTCGACGGTCGTACACTGGAAATTTGAACATGGATTTCACTACCGTCTTATAGGAGGGTCAAGCGAAACTACTAGAAAAAACTGGAAGGAAAGGGGGGTCGTCTTATAGGAGCACGTAGTCTTTTAGGCGATGATCAACGGTATCATTTTTCATCGTGTTCCCTCCCTACTTGGATACATGTTGATGGAAAGTTATTCCTAACCAGTTAAAATACCAACAGTATCAGGACGACCAAACAAAATTCAGTTGTCATACAATCATGGCCATTTAAAGAATGTATGTTATTACTGTATACATTTGTCCATGTACCTGTAAACAGTTTTCTCTTATATTCTACCATTTCCTGATGGGTATTATAATTTTAACCACAATACTACAACATGTCACTTTGGGCTCTATCAGCATTCAAGAAATTTGTGACTGAAACCATTTCAGTAGGAAAACAATGGCTTCTCAACTTTTGATTTTTTATACATGGGATTCACCAAAAGCTATGAAATAAGCTACATAAATTAAAGTTCATTTTATAACTTAGGTTTTCATGTCATCTTTTATTCAATTAAAAAAAATGTCTGAATGTAAACGTCAAGGGTTATGGAAAAAGTATTCACAAAAATTTGTGATTTATCCTGTAGATAAAGGTAGCACTATATTTTTACTTTCAGTAGAGATATGCTTAGGTATTTTGATATAAAAAAATACAAGCTGGAAAAAATTTTCAGTTACAGAAGATCATAATAATCTGCAGCTCCCATAATTCCCTTTTATAATTCTATAACATTCTTGGCAAAAAGCATGCAACTTAAGGGGCAACACAACCTTGTATGAAAATGCCATGTAGTGCACAGGTACAGGAGCAAGTTGACTGTTACCCTTTTTTTGATCTTGTAGTTTTTTTTGGAGTATACAGTACAAAGTATATCACCCCTTTTCACCAATACTTAAAAGACAGGTAAAATATAATTATGTTGGGAAGTATCTTGTACATATTCAGACCAAGACATGGAAGACGAAAACTGTTACCTTACTTTGTTATGTATGCAAGCCCCAACAAGGTACTGACGAATTTTAATCCATTGATTGGCAGGATGAAGGCAATTACATGGCCTAAAACATTCAACATACCAATAATCGCCTGATATACATTAATAGCATTGTGTAAATTGCAAATTAAAAGCACGCCCAGTCATACTACGGTGGGTATCAGTTAAAGACTTGCAGATGTTGACATGCGATGATGCGTCAACACTTGTCAACAATGAGCAGATATCGCTGATAATGAAAGAAAACGCTCTTTTGTTCTCCACCAATCATATTGAAACTCACCCATAAAACCCACAAGGACATCGTGGTTGTTCACTACTCTTTGAATCCTCCATTTTCCGAGGAAAAATGAGTTACCAGGACAAAATAGATTGTTCCTGGCGACTGACCGATTGACAATCGCCAGCTATTAATTTGACCTGACGATAGATGGCATTGCATGTACTTCCGGGGTCAGCTTTGCAATACGAGTTATTCCCCTTTAGCCACGAACTTCACACAATATTTTCCTACCAAATCAGAAACTATAACCAAGAAACTTTACTTTCCTATTCTTATTGAGACATATTATCATCTGATATCAAATCAGATCAAATAGTTTATTGATGAAACAACCACATGTTGGCGTGCAATGACAAAGGAAATATATACAAGGGATGTAAGCGATTAAGCGAGCTCCAGTATTAAGTCACGAAAAGTCCGTTAACGGCTCTAACGACATAACAGAGTGCCATAATATGACTGAAATGTCCTTAAAGAAGTCCTTTTACCCCCGGTTTTACCTAACATAATTCTTGGAAAAAATATTAAACAACTCGTTAACGGATCATAAATATGTTATTAGCTCACCGGATAACGGACTTAACAGTAAAATTTTAATTCTAATACATCTAAAAGTATTTTTTTTTCAAAAAAGATAATATCAATTTTACTTTTATGATTTAATGCTGGGAGGAATAGACTAATGCGTGTATTATTCTCAGTTTAATGTTACACTTCCAACAGCACAGCAAAAAATTCACCATTAAATGCATTTTCTTTTTTTTTAAATGTGAATTTCGAATCTCTTACACTAATTTTTAACATAGGGTAGTCGTGTGCCTTTTTTTCTTTTAGAGAAACTAGACAATATTTAAAACAAAAGTTATCGTAATAGTGATTTCCTAAATAAATATTATTTGGACATATGCATATATTGTTTTATGTGGAATACAGCTTTTACAAATATTTGTTTTAATCATAGTATCGTTTTTCGTGCTAACGGACCTTACTCCACTGAATTAGAAGTGCTTTTTTTAGTGATTTCTGAATTATTTTAAAGGCCGGAAGAACATAGACGTGTTAATTTACAACCTGTTTTTTTTCAGAAATAATTACATGTAGCTATACTTTGATACAAGCGCTTCATTTTCTTTCCTTTGAAAAATGTACATAAAAATCAATTATGCCATGCAGTTACTTGATTAGATTTCGCAATGCATACTTTGAGAATACTACAGTGACTAGGTCATTTAAATTGTCTTTTGCATCTTAAATAAGAGACAGTAGGTGTTTTCGGTTGTTAACCCTACGGATGAAGTGGGTGAACAAATTTGTATATTTTTTAATGGATGGAGTTAACTGATTTTCTGCATAGTAGAGCGCTCAAACTATCTACAGTACACTTAATTTCTTTGAAACAATGTATTATAAATTAACAGCTATATCCTGTTAGCCTTTAAAATGATTCAAAAGTAGTTTTTTTTTTGTTGTTGTGCTCTGTATTGAAATAACATAATTTTTTTGGTCGTCTTAGGCTGTTTGTCCAGATGAACCTTAAGAATATTCCTGAGTTGCTGGTGTAACTGGTGAGCAATTCGTTAATAAGATAAAATTTAGATACATCTATTTTATAATGATTCGTTCTAGGATACATAGATATGATACAGTAAAGCATATAACTATCATAAATCAAATTTGGACCGCAAAATAATGTAATGTTATACAGCAACGAATAGCAGAATAGAGTTCGTAGTTCAGCATTCTTTGATCATATTCGTTTCTAACACAACTTTAACGTTAAATGTTTGATTTTTATATGATGGCGTACATAGGATGTATAGATACGAAAAAACTTATTAAATCACAAGAAATAATAATGAAGTGTCTTAAACATGAAACAGAGAAACAGTTCTCGTGTCATTTACTCTTTACAAGAACGTCTATCATATTTAACTTCATCAAATATAATAGACGTTTCCAAGAAAATATCCATGATGATAAGTTTCTGGAACACGGACACGTGTCAGTCTTATAGTATTTTTCAAATTTCCATCTAGACTAAATATGGGGGACATAGAAATCGTTGAAGCTTTAAACTGAGGTCTGCCTAACTGGCAAATGCTTCCCTAGATATATCCATAAACCCAGTATGTGGTAAACCTGGACCAGTGTGTATCTGTATCACAGATGATTACGGACATGTTTCTAGTGTCGTAGTCATTACCAGTTTCCAATTTGTTACTAGCTTTTGTACACTCAGCAATACGGGTACCACATGTGGAGCACGACATACTTACCTATTCGGGGCACCTGGTGTCACTCCCAGTTTTTGTGGAAGTTCATATTGTCCTAGCTTTAGTTTTCAGTGTTGCGTATGTGTTTTGCTTGCACGTTTGTATTTGTGTTTGATCCTTTGTTAGTGATGGTCTTGTCTGGTCTTATGGATGTATGGTTTATGAAGTTCGGCATTCTTCTCATTCTGTTAAAGAATTTTTAATTGCTGTATTAGTAAAATTATAGCATGGCTGTAATGTCGTAAAACTACCGATGTCTTGCTTTCGTTTCCGTTTGGACAGAAAAATGAATGTTAAAATCCAACCCTCAGTCGATGTAGGGGAATACATGTATTCGTACTATTTGTTCATTCTTGGACAGTTAAGCGAAATACGCTCAACAACTTCACAGTTAAATTTATAGGGTCTTTAACCATTAATAAATAACAAAAAGATGTTGAGAATTTATCGTATACCCCGTATCAATTAAACGGACATATTTTAGAAATATTCTTTACGGGTAATATACATAAAATATTCACAAGTAAACGAAATGGCAACTGTCACAGTAATCATCGTAAACCGCAATTGGTCATTTAATGTTTCGCACATTTAACGTTTTCTGTGACTAATATACCCTCTTCCCCCGTCATATTGTATTTACGTGTCTCAGGTGATACGCTACGCCAGAGCCTCTTCTAACTACAAAAAAATAAGGATTTCTCTGTTAGGGGCCTTCTAACCCAAAAACTACTCAAGCAAGGATACGGAGGAAGAAAGGTTGAAATCTTCGCTTTGCAAGATTTACGGTCGCCATCACGAGTTGGTCGATCGGTATAATATTTCAGTTTCTCAACTTGCTACGTACTAGTATGTATTTTCGTCAACGTAGACTATACACGTGTCCATTTGTATTTGCTACCGAATGCGTCCTGAAACTTTTTGTGATCTTTCGCTACCGGACATGATTTTGGTGTTGCATGACATGTGATGCATGCATAGCAGAAGATGCTTACCCTGTCGACGCACCTGTTTCCACTCCATTCTGGAGTTCACACAATCCCAGCTATTTGTACACTTGGATTTGTCATCTTCTTTGGACTCATGAGTTCGAAATGATTTTGGTATAATACTTTTTATATTTTACACCACTTTCCGCCAAGGAAAGCTACATCTTTGAGATATGTCTAATTATGTTTGTTTATTATTTTATTTTATCCTTTTCCTTTTCATTGCCTGAAATGAAAACCATATTTATAATGCCTTGAAGGGAAAAAACGAATTAACAACTTCTGTATTAGTTGATTTACATGTAAAAAATTCCCAAACATTAAACTTAAACGAAAACTTAAGTAAATTGTGATAGGAGCAAAACAAATTCATTGCCATGTAATCTACAAAGGCTCATTAACGGACCCTGTTAACGGTCCTTAATATACTTAATTTCCTCGTTAACGAACACCAAAATGACAAAATCACTAATTTCGGCTGTTAGCGTCAGAAACTGTTGTCGGTATAGTCATTAAGGCAAGCTGTTTCTAATCTACCAAAAGTTTTATGCAATGCAGGACAAGTGTCTAACAAATTTAAAAAATAATGATGTTTGTTTACATTTTTCAGACTGAATTAGCAAAACGCCTTTCAGCTTTATAAAATATTTACTAAATGCTGGAAAAGGTAGATTCACTAACTAAATCTTTACTCTTTATCATTTTAACAGAGGCTCGTTTTAACTTTCATATATCTGTAAAACTGAAAACTTTAAAAATTCAATGCCCTTCTTCGATATTATGTTGTTAACGGACCTTAAGATCTGCTGTTGACGATCTTTTGCTTAACTTAATTTGCCTTTAACGGACAGGAGCTTGCTTAATCGTTTATACCCCTTGATGTAATGATAACGGTATTACAAATTAGAGTAATTTCTAAGTAGTGATGGGAATGACATTTTCGTTATTTCGAATAGCATTAGTTTGTTTCAGATATCGACATATTGGTTTTGTTTAATTCAGGTGAAGTCTGTAGGTTAAGAATGTCCCTCATGAAATTAGCATCAGTTACTGACGTGGAGAATAATTCTTTATACTCATATTTAAGTCTTAAATTGTGGAGTCCAGTGCATTTTAATGTAAAATGAGTTTCATCTTCCACAGTCAGTGGACAATATTTGCAGAATCGTTGATGACTGGGTATGTTATTGAAGCGACCACCTTCTATAGCAAGGGAGTGTGCACTGATTTTGAACTTTGTTAAGAAACATTCTAGGTCCTTAACAACAGGAAATTGTAAATATTTTTGTAATTCAAGCTTTGCTAAAATGGTGCTGTAAAAACGTAGTTTGCCTGTTTTGTTTTGTTTCACATTTATTAATTGCTCAGTTAATTTCCTTTAATCTATCTGTTAAAACCCGTTTTTCAGATATGTTTGATGAGGACAAGTTTAACTTTTGTTAAAATTTAGTAATAGATTTAAACTAAGATTTTGTTAGAAGCTTATCTTCAATGAGTGATGATTTCAAGTGTGAATTCTCTGAATTACTCTCAGATTCGATTTTTATAAGTCCTTTGTAAGATTTAAAACATACAGGATAAACACCAAGTTCTGTATACATGTACAGCAATACGAAAGTCTTTCCCATGAACCCCTAGTAATTTTTTAGGATCATATTTTGTACTTTTTCAAAAGATGTAATTTATCCAGATTGTCCAAATTCATGTTAAAGTCAGCCATCCATACCTCAGAACCGTTTGTAAAAATAGGAATAGAATAGTACTTCCATATAACTTTAATCATGTTCTTAATGAGAAATTTTCGCAGTATAGAAGTTTGGACTTGAAAGCTTTCCATGCTCTGTTTGCCAATTGTACACCAGCAGGTTTCAGGGAGCATAACCCCTAGATATTTGTATTCTTTAACTAAATCTATTCTGGTATGTCCAAAGTAAAAGCCCATAATGTTAAGTTGAATATCTCTTTTTTTGGAAAAGATTACAACTTTTGTTTACTGGGGTTCAGGTCTAGTTTCCAATCAATACAGAAATTTTGAACAGCACTGGACAGCATTGGAGACCAGCAACAGATTTTGACACTTATACCAAGTCGTCAGCAAAAGCAAATGATAAAAATGTTGGATCCGTATTTTCTAAAATCATTTAAAAAGGAGATCGGGACCTTCCGTGTCTTTGATTTGAGACAAGAAATTCTTAGCTTAAATTCTTTGCAAGTAAAAGGGAACTCTAAAGGTGTTTATTTTATAAACTGATTTTGTGTCTCCACGAGTTTGTCAAAGTTGTTTCCCTTTTGATTAAAAAAAGTAGTTTATAGTGAGTTTCCCAGTGATTTAACGATAGGGGTTGTGTGGTTTTCTGTTGGAGACTGTATGTCTTTAACTGTGTTCCAGAATTGTTTGGAGAATTTAGGGTTTAATGAGTTGCCTTTGCCAAGTTAGTGAAGGTCAGGAGTTTCATCGATTCAGCAGGATAGCTGTTCGGGCTTTCCTCCCTCAGAAAGTCGTCTGATAGCTAGCCACGATATATATAGATTATCTATGTTTTGTAAAACGAGAGGAATTTTCTCGTCAATATCTCATCGAAGGGCGACAGCCCTGAGATGAGATGTTGGCGAGAAACTTCTTGAGCCAAGGCCTCGGTGAATATCACATTTCTTCGGTTGATAATTTCTTATATTAACCTTTACGAACATTCTAGAACCTTAAATAAAGGTAATGATTGACCAGATATTGATGTAAATGAAATTGATGTTGCTGTAAATGATAATGAGTGCGATGAATTATTAAATTATGCAATAACGGAAGATGAAATAACCCAGCAGACAAAATTGGTTGACGTTGAATAGACGTCAGTTTCTGATGTTTAAATAACGTCGGATTTTGGTTGAAAATGAAAGTTTTTTAGACATCTATTTCGGACATTGCTACAACGTCTTAAGGGCATATCCACCAGTTTCAGGAGGAGGTAATAACCATAGCAAATACAGTGCCAACGTTTCGTGAATTATGACGTTAGCATTGCATTTCAAGCCTAAATGATATTTGTATCATTTATAATTGTTGTGTATAATTTGCAGTTGCTAAAGAGTTTAATACCATGTTTTTCAATTTTTCAGTTACATCCTGATATCCAGTTTTACTGCTGGAGGAAGTCAGAGTGCCATGAAAAAACAACGATTTACAATAAGTAACTGGTAAATGTTCTCAAATAATTTTCAAGTTAAATGTTTCTTTGTTTTTTCATTGACAAATGAAACACCGCAATATGAGATTGCACACCCCACTACTTCCCTGAAATCAGTAATGCATTAAAGAAATCATAGAGCATCAAATTTTTGACATCTTGGATATCAATTTTTTCATTTTTTGGATCCCCAAAGACCCTGTCCCTGGGGATGGTACAAAAATTCCGAAACAAATGGCCATGTTGTCATATAAAATGTGAGTGGTGATTCAAGTTTCAGCTTCCTACACTACATAGTCTCCAAAATTTCACTATTTATTGGATATCATGAAATACATTTTCACCCACAATTCTGCCCTTAGGGAAAATATAAATAATTTGGAAACCTTCAGCACAGACAACTTTTACAGTGTTACTAATGTGCTAACTTTCAATTTTCTGTCTTCAACAGTGTAACAGGAGCTCATGGACAATCACTTTTTTCATTTTTTTAATCCCCCAAAGGCCCAACCCCAGGGGGTGGTACAAAAATTCTAAAACCATTGGCCATGTTGTCATATATAATATAAGTCATGATTCAAGTTTCAGCTTCCTACACTAAATAGTCTCCAAGATTTTACTACTTATTAGATATCGTGAAATACATTTTTGCCGATAATTCTGCCCTCAGGACAAATATCAATATTTAGAAACTTTCGGCACACAAAACTTTTATAGTAACTTTGCCCCATTGGTGATATTGAAATTTTAATACATACGTGCACTAAAACACAATATAGTATTTGTTGTCCCCACATTTTAAATTCCTATCTTTTATGGTCCCTGAGACTACAGACATACGTATGTACATGTACATATGTACGGACGGATGGCATTACAATATCCCCTGCTTTTGCCAAGGGATTATCTTAAAAATTCTCATATAATTTCTAGACTAAAATTTAGTATAGAAAATACATGTGCCACCCACCCACACCCACTGCTTCAAACTAAATGGATATTTTGTGATTTTCTTCTGAGTATGCAGAAGCAATGACCAATGAAAGGCAAGTGTGTCCAGTTCTGTCAAATATGCATACAACTGATATACTTTTTTATGTTCAGATGAAAAATGAGAAAATGCTTATCAAAGACAGGACAACTTCACACACATATTGCATAACTTTCAAAACAAAAGGAACATAAAACCACCCACCTAATATACGAAAAGAATTTCTTTTAGAAATTGTATGCAAACTTTTGAGGTGATCCCTATGCAGGGAGATAAAAAAAAATGGATAATTTATAAATATGAACATGATGCATATGAATACCTTTATCAACCTTTGATATTGAAATGGCACATTCTTAATTTGTTTTACCTTTGTCATCATTTCTGGCACAATCTGAAAACATTTCTTTGCTGCTGAGATTTGTTCGGTCCCTGTGGAAATAATGTGATTGGAAAAAACGTGTCCAGAATTCACTTTCTGTCATCTGATGGGGTACATACTCCAAGTGTTTCTTCTTTACTGCAACAAAATTCAGAAAATTTGATGATACTGATGTGCAACAGATTTAGCTGCAAAAGCATAGGTAGAAAGACTAACCCACATCATTCCGAAATCGCTTGTCAGAAAAATATAACATGATATTCTGTGTAATATATCAGTCAGTAATTTTTAGTTACATCATATTAACCAATTTTAACAGTTGAGGAAGCTAAAGTTTCTGAAGAGAACCACTGACCTATAAGCAATTGGTAAACCTTCCTGTCAAATTTGGCACACTGTGCCTAAAGTAAAATGTACTAAACACTGATTGAATTTGGCGTTGGTCATCAGTCATTTACCGACAAAACTTGAAAATGACCAATAGTTGATCAGGTAGACAGGTCAAATGGCTGATACCAAATCTGGCATTCTTTTCATCCATTATAAGTAATGAATGGATAAAAATAGAACTTTCGGTTTATAATTACTGTTTACATGAAAGTGGTTTTCCTTCCTATTTGGCAGTGTAAGTATCACTGTAGTTGATTGGCATATATTCCTGATGTAATATTAAATATCCAATCAACTGAAACTATATCAATATAGACCATTATTAAGTAATGATGGGCAAATTACAATCGATTATTGGTTTATAATCGGAAACACTGAACCGATCGACTATCGGTTTCACAATCAGGTTAAAACAAGGTTACAAAAATTAATTTTGTCCATCACTTCCCCAGAGAAAATTAATGCAAGATCACACATGGGATCTCGCCCGAGTCACATCTGAGATCACAGCCGTGGTAGGCGTGATAAAATTGCGGGAAATTTAATGGGATATCAGCTGTGATCCCAGCTGGGAAAGGCAAAATCACAGCTGTGATTTTGTAATTTCTCGGCCGAAATCACAGGCGTAATTTTTCCTTTCCCAGCTGGGATCCCATTATATTTCACACAATTTTATCACATCTGTGATCTCAGCTGTGATGCTGCTAAATCTCAGCTGGGATTCAGAGAAATCTCAGCTGTGATTCTGAATAATCTTGGCAATATATAAGATATGATGTAGATATTCTTACCAAAATGAAAGGTCTCTGGTGAACCGTTGCTACAAATTTGCTGCAACTTTGCAGCAAATTTGCGCTAACTATTTGCGTCAAATTTGCTGCACATTCAGTTTTTGTATGTAAATTAGTCTTCTGGCAAACAGTTTGTGGCTACTTTGTGGTAAACTTCTCTGGTAAACTTCTGGTGATTTAATTTACCATAACTCTGCCAGAGATACGTACACAAAACCTATGAAAGGTTCTGGCAAACTAGCAGTGAACACT
>JAOXYI010000013.1:4951875-4963177 GCA_028566495.1 Lithophaga antillarum
ATGGTCTAGAGATTTTTTATCAGCATAATGTTTCTGTCTTGATCCATTTTCTAAAATGACTTTCAATAACTTAAAACAATCTTGTCCAAAACTGATAGACCACTCAAACTGACACTAGAAACATTTTAGGGATGTCTTGGTACCAAACTTTAGGTTTATACTATTCTGTCTGTAATCTGTGGAGGGCACAAAACCTCATGCTTTTTTCTGTTCAGCGAAAACTTTGTAAACCTTCTAGTTTGAATTGGAATATGTATTATTCAAGCAAAAGGTATACATATTGTACAGGACCATCCAAGGAATATTGCTGCCAAGTTTTCTTCCATTCTCTAATGTGATTTCAGACGAAAAGACTTTTTCTGCATTTCCCATTGACTCCTATGTTAACTTTGTCCTGCTATATGTGGTGGCCATCTTGGATTTCCAAGTTGCATCAAGAGTATAAATTTGTAGAGGACCATCTAAGAAATATATGACAACATAACAGTTCCACTGACCATGTGGTTTCTGGCAATTAAGAGGTATTGTTGAAATTTCAGCCAATCAGAACATATTATTCACCCAGGCGGCCATGTTGAATTTCCGATCAGCACCAAAAGTATAAATTTTGTAGAGAATCATTCAAAGAACATTTTTGCCAAGTTTGCTTCCATTTTCTGATGTGGTTTCAGACAAAAAAAAAAGACTTTTTCAACATTTCCCATTGAATCCTTTGTTAACTTTGTCCCATGGTTCTGGCCATCTTGGATTTCTGATCGGCACCAAAAGTAAAAATTTGGTAGAGGACCATCTAAGAAACATTATGACAACATAACAGTTCCATCATTTGTGGTTTTGGACAAGAAGATTGTTGAAATTTCAGCCAATCAGAACACATCATTCACCCTGGCGGCCATGTTGAATTTCTGATTGGCACCAAAAGTATAAACTTGGTAGAGGACATCTAAGAAACATTATGAAAACATGACAGTTCCATCAACCATGTGGTTTTGGACAAGAACAGACTTCACGAAGATTTTTCAGACTTCACTAGACATTCGGTCCAGTGGAGATCCACCTTTTACTGGACCAAACTGTATTGTACTGGACTGGATAAAATTAAGCACAGCTCTCATTAGCAGACACACGTTAATAATGTAACATGGCACTTTATGAACAAGAGTTGCGTTTCTTTGAAACGACTAAGTTCGGGTAGGGTCCCGGAAATGGCACCGGCCTGGCATCAAATGGCCGATCATTGGTCTGACCCGATTTTTATCAGATTTATCCATCGGACCGATGTACTTCGTGAAGTCTGCAAGAAGATTTGCTGAAATTTCAGCCAATCAGAACACATTTTTCATCCTGGTGGCCATGTTGAATTTCTGATTGGCACCAAAAGTATAAATATTGTAGACAATTATCCAGTGAACATTTTTGCCAAGTTTGCTTCCATTTCTAATGTGGTTTCAGACAAAAAGACTTTTTCGACATTTCCCATTAAATCCTGTGTTAACTTTGTACTGCGGTGGCAGCCATCTTGGATTTCTGATCAGCACCAAAAGTATAAACTTTGTAGAGGACTATCTAAGAAACATTATGACAACATAACAGTTCCATTGACCATGTGGTTTCTGACAAGAAGATTTTTGAAATTCAACCTATCAGAACACATTTATTTGCCCTGGTGTCCATGTTGAATTTCCAATCAGCACCAAAAGTATAAACTTTGTAGATGACCATCCAAGGAACATTCCTGCCAAGTTTGCTTCCAATCCGTCCAGTGGTTTCAGAGTAAAAGATTGAAATGTGAAAAGCTAACAATGACAATGGACGCCAAGCGATGGTAATAGCTCACATGACCCTTCAGGTTAGGTGACCTAAAAAATAATGGGTAGATATGAGGGATCTCCAGTTCCTTTTTCAGCTTTATTTAGTGAGTGTGTTGGGAAGTACTGTAAACATACTTGTTTTTGTGACTACAATGTACATATATTAATTTTCATGCTTTGATACATGTAGCAGAACAGTGGTTAGAGGGTACTTATTGTGATTTTCTGATGTATTGTTAAAATGCATACTGTTTATTTTAAAATTCCTCTATTCATGATGAAAAACTTGTGATTTTGTTCTTGTGATGAAAATCACAAAAGTAAATCACTCATGAAATTTAATTGGTTTACAGCAGCTCAAAATCCATTTTATATGCCACAACATAACATGGCTTCTGACTGACTGAAAATTTGACAGACTTTTAGATACAGCTTCAATGTGAATGAACAGTAATCCAGTATGACCACATGTACATTAGATTTGTATTTATGTCTTTAAGAAGTTATTGTTTAGTATGAATTTTATATTGCAGTGTTTAAACCTCTAATTGTTTTTTTTTCTTTTTCAGATATTAATATGATTGGAAAGATTTTGTTTGGTCTTTTCTTATGTGTTACCATAACAACACAACATCAGAACCAAGTATACCCACCAGGTGTACCTCCACCAGACCAACAACATATGCATAGAGCACAGCCCCCTTCAAATCAACAATATCAACAAGGTCAACAATACCAAGGTCAAAATCAACAATATCAAGGTCAACAACAGCAACAGAATCAGCAATATCAAGGCCAAAATCAACAGTATCAAGGTCAAAATCAACAATATCAGGGTCAAAATCAACAATACCAAGGTCAACAGCAGCAGAATCTGCAGTATCAACCAGGTCAAGGTGGTGGACAACAACATCAAGGGGGACCACCTCAACATGGTGGTCAACAAAACACTCAACAGTTTCAGCAACAACAACAACCTCCACACCAACGTGGTGGGTCATTTAATCAGAGAGAAAATGTACACAATTCTGAGTAAGTTGATTCATTTGAATGTATGATCTAACTCAAAGTGGATTTTTTGACATTTTACTTGCCTAAGGTTTATTAGTTATCACCAAAAAGAAGTAAAAGGGGCATTAAGTAATTGTCTTGCCAAAAATAGAATCAAGAAAACTATATACTAGTAGATTATTTTATGTTTATGATTGTTATGATAATTCTCATGTTTGTATCTTTTGGTTTGAAAAAAAATTCAAAACATTTAATGGAGGTTGTAGACAAAACATATGAACATACTGAATAAAGTCAGTTTTCTATTATGATAGGCACATAAAAGAACATTTAAAGGAGGTTGTAGACAAACCATATGAACACACTGAACGAAGTCAGTTTTCTTTTATAATAGGCACATAAAAGAACATTTAAAGGAGGTTGTAGACAAACCAGAGAAAGAGATGACAGATGATGAACTAGAATTCCATTATTTTAAACTTCATGATTATGATGGTAATAATAAACTGGATGGTGTGGAAGTTACAAAGGCTATAACTCATTTCCATGTTGGTAAGTTCAAATTTAAAAAAACAACCATGGACAGTCGTGAAGTTATGTGATGTAATGCTTACAAATTATGCAATAAATAAGACAAGCTGTATAATAAACCCACTTATTTTCATGGCATTCAAGATTTAGTTTGGTAACTTAACAGCAGTTCATGTTTATGATAATTTTTTGATAAGATTTCTAATGTACTTGCATTATTTTAAAAAAAATAATGACTTTTTCTGCCCCAGAAAGTTGCAAAGATAAATTTGTCAGCCAGGTTTGTATATATTCAAGTTTATGAACATTGCAGAATTTGAATGACTTCTCCCTCTAATATATGCATTTTAATATTAGTTACAACATTTTCATAAAGAAGAACTGTTGTGTTTTAGATATAGCTGGTAAGTTATTAAAGGGATCAGTGAAACAGAGGGTTTTTATTTACGTAGAGGAATTTCTCTTACAGTCTTTAAATTATTCTTTTGGCTATTCTAATGACATAAAAATAATTTGGATTAGGATTTTTCTGTAATGACAATGCTACTTTTACAAAATGCTAATCTTCATTTTTCATAATTACTGCAAAAATACATGTATATGAAATCAGTGCTTTTATTTAGTGAAATAATTTTCTGAGATTGAGTTATCTCCCATTTCCTGTTTTATTTGTTCTTGTAGAAATTATCTGTCACTTCAGATGGTAAAACATGGTTTTGTATATGTGAGACCAACAATCGGTAGTCAAGAATGTTAAAATCTCCCCTCAATTTGATGACAAAACATTTATTAAGGCTAATTCAAAATTGTGATGTGTCATTCTGATATGCCATGCACTTACACAGTATATTGTGGGCGTGATTCTAATGCACTTTGAATTTATTGCAAATGTAAACATTTTTTTTTGTTTTTGTTTCCATAAATAATTTGCTTTACACAAAAATTTTGAAGGTGATGTTCAAATTACCAAAACTTTGTTTATATTTGATGTGAAATTTAAAGGCGCTAGTTGAAAAATCTCTATTATTTTCCTATATACATATATACATGTAAGGGTAATATTTTTCAAAGTATTTTCCCACAATGAGAATGTCATACATACATGTACAGTGTAACCTTATTTAGAACTGTTAGAAATTTGTGCAGTAATGGATGTAATTAGTCTATACCACGAATTTCGGCTTTCTCCATTACCCATTAGTTGACAGTTTACTTTAGGCCAAAAGATGAAAGCCTGAAAATAATGGTTTGCTCAAAAGAATACTGGATTTATTCCTAATACAGTTGTATACTTTAAGAAAGGTTGTACATAGTTTTCAGAATGTAATCTGTAAAATGATATGAACTTTCACCCAACCACTTATGTAATCAGTATGGTGAAACCTGTCTATGTTGAGTTGGGCTAAGTTTTGTTAGGATTGTTGTCACTTTCACTGTATCATGCTAACAGACTTATTGAGGGGAAGAAAGGCAGGACAGCTATCTAGCTGATCAGTGAAATCCTAAATCTTCGGTAGGTGTCTGGAAACCTTAACAGACATGACAGTGGTGTTAGGCTAGTGATCATGGGTCAGCATGTCTACATTAGGGATCATTTGAAGATTGTCTTCAGTTTACAGCTGATAAGATTTTGAGGTCATATTGTGACATAGAAATGCTTGTTTTTATATTTTGACATCTCTTCATAGTAAGGTTTTTCTGTTCTTACTTGAGTTTGGATATTCTCATCATCTTAGAACATTCTTTGTGCTTAACAAAAGTTTATAGTCAGCTTTGGATATTTTATTTTATTCTATTACTGTAGTAAAGTGCCCAACATAGTCAATGTTTACAGTTACTACATAGTTAGGTTGGGATATATTATATGATGCATCTTGAAGAGTAAAATTAAGTCAAGAATAATCAGTAGAATTTTAGCCTTCACTTAAGAAATAAGGAACAAAGAAATAACCAGCATAAAAGCTGCTGAAAGTAAAATGTAATAGGGTATTCCTGAAGAAATTGTTATGAAGTGTTTAGTGATAAACAAATTATTGTATCTACAATCTGTTGGGAATGTGCAGACCAGTTATCACACAGGAACTATTATCGCACAACAATACAAATACAGTTTAGGGTATTGACATTAGACAATTTTTGCATATCATGGATTATTATGTTGGTATGATCCAGAATAGTTTTTGGATACCTCTGAGTACTTTGTAGAATACAGAAAGGATAAATTCACCTCAAGGTGTGTTTTTACCCATGAAGGAAATGGGAGATCAATTATCACATGATATTTTTATTTCCATAGCATTTATGTCTTGATGAAATTGACAGTCCCTTCAACTTCGACATGAGGTTCGACTGTATATACTAGTTATTCTTCACTGATTTTATCAGTGTATGGGAATTGCATGTGCTACTAAAATTCATTACAACCCGTTCTGTTTATTGAAGTCTTTGGCAGTCTGTACATATGTGAACAATTTTACAGATCTTTTTAGCATACATAAAAATTATTCAGTGTGTTTTTGTAAAATAAAAGTATGACCTTTATTTAAGCTATAAGTTCAAATGTTTATGATACAAATGCGCTAAATTGCAAGGTATGTAGAGTCATTTTTAACAATGAGAATATTGTGATGTTATTGCAAATGCAGTTCCTATGCACTGTATTAAATAATTCACTATTGAACTGTTTTTTCTCTAGACAAAAAACATAGCAATACAACAAGTAAGTATTTAAGGCCCATGTCATTGTTTTATCTTTATGCGTACTGGTAATATTTACTGCTATAATGCCCTGACATATTTATTACCTGTCATAATTGGTACAGGATTTCAAGATTTTTTTTTGTGGAAGTTTGAAATATGGGTACAGGGTTTTAAAATAATTATTTGTGTTCATACAAATATCCCAGCTGTTGTTGTAGCACGGACAATAATTTGAATGAAGCCACATAACTTACCAAAAGATTGGCATAGTTTATTTTTCATTTTTGCAGTTACAGTGTGTACAACTGCATTTAATTTCCTTGTCTGGTGTCTGTCCACCCGTCATCTGTTAACTTTTCACAGAAACTTACATCAATGGTCTATGAATGTTCATTTATGAAATGTTCATATTCTATACTGGATATTGGACTGAAACTATAAATTAAACTTTATAAGTATCCCCTCGCCCAACGAAGTCAGTGGTGGGATATAGCATTTTGCCCGTTCGTGCTTTCATCTGTTTCTTCATCCTTCCATATGTTTGTGACTCTGGTTAAGTTTTGCGTTAAGGTCAAAATCTCAGACACTACAAGCCATAGAACAATGATATTTCATCTGTGGATACATTTTGGATAGTACCGAAGAATCAGAACACAATCGGGGCACTATGGCCTACACATGAGTGACTCTGGTTAAGTTTTGCATTAAAGTTAAGATCTCAGATACTACAAGTCATAGAGCAATCTGTCATCTGTGAATACATTTTTGGTAGTACCAAAGAATCAGACCATAACTGGGTTACCTCGACCTACATTTTATGCATGAGTGGTTAAATATCCTGGTTGTTTTGCATTAAGGTCAAGATCTTGGATACTACAAGTCATAGTGCAATGATATTTTATCTGTAGATACATTTTGAATAGTACCAAAGAATCAGAACACAATTGGGGCAATGTGACCTACATTTTACACATGACTGACTCTGGTTAAGTTTTGTGTTGAGGTCAAGATCTCAGATACTACAAGCCATAGAGCAATGATATTTCATCTGTGGATACATTTTGGATAGGTACCGAAGAATCAGACCACAACTGGGTCACAGTGACTTAAATTTTATGCAGGAGTGGCTTGGGTTAAGTTTTGTGTTAAGAAACAGACCTAGGACACTACAAGCTATAGATTAGCAATGATTGGTCAGAAAATGCATGTTGTTTGATTTACACATGAGGCAAATGGATTAGCTTCGTTTTAGCAATGCACCTTTGACTAGTTAATAATTTTTTGGCCAAAATCGGGCCACTTGCTCTGAAGAAACTTGTTGTCTATTTTATTCAGAATGTTTGAACAAGTATGCATAGAAGACAAATGTAATTTAATTTATGATATTATTGTGATACAGTGTCTTAGTAAATTACAAAAACTGACTTTGTAAGAAATTCTGGGCTTTTTAACCTTTTAACATTTTCAAAGACAATTTGGGATATGAAAATGCTTTAATATGCATTAAACAGCAAAATATTCTGTTTAGAGATATTTCTTATCCATTAAAAACAGAGAAATTTGCCAGTTCAGTGATAATTTTCAAAACCAACCTAAAGTGTAGGGATGGTGCTTTCAAAACTGCATATGGCTAAAATGCAAAACCAGTTGTAACTTTATCCAATTTGCTATAGCTAAAAATAAATTATTCTTTATATTTTTAAGACAAAACCATTTTTTATATTGGTTTAGGTCATGAAATTGATAAAACTTTCAGCTTACAACACACTTGACTACAATCCAGTGTCAAACAGATTATCTCCCCTTAATTATTAAGTAAATGAGATGCTTGACAGGTAAATCATGTGGTTTATGTTGAATTCTAATATTGCCATGAGCATGTTTGAAATAATACACTGAGATTTTTAAATTCCATTGTTTCCTCTATACTTAAGGGTACTATTTTCCAATTTAAAAAAAAGAAAAAAAAGCTTATTGTGTCAATTTTACATCCTTTCTACATCAATCAGTCATGTCAGTATCAAATTTCCCATTTTTTCAGTGGAAAAGATTATTGCTCCAAAATTATAACCTTTCACTGTCAAGACATGAGAATATAGGGTAATTCATATATTCTTATACTTTAAAGTTGCCTGAAAATATATGCCATTCCCTACTTATTATTATATAGGAAGTTTCAATCCAAATGATCTAACAATGATTACTGAGGAAATTAGTTAGTAGGAAACAAGAGCTTAAGTTCTGTAGTTTTCTCCCCAACTATATCAATAGATTTAAAGATGTATTATCACATAGCAATTGTCTACAAAATTATTTTTACAGAAAATCAGATAAAATATACCTCAGCATGTTAGCATTTTCTTTTTGAATGAATGAAAAACTTTTTTTTATTTGCATAACCTCTCTAAAATTCTACATTGTGGTGTACTTTATAATTACTACAAATTACAAATTGTGACAAATTGTTATCTTAATTGTCATATTGTATGGCCATATTGGAAATTTTGACCTTATAAAAGTCAATCAAAACCCCTGAACATATTTGGTTGCATTAAGTTCCGTGTAGTCTATTGATTTTAACACAATTCATTAGAACCTCTGGGATACAAAAGTTTGATGTTGTTCTAACCCGTCACTGTCTTGAGAAGGCCCTAGGGGCCTAGAATCTCTGCCTTCCTAGTTGAAACTGCCAGGTGGTAACTCTTTAATTATTGACAATCGTGAGCTCGTTGAGTAAATGCCAGCAATCTTACAAGCCTGATGGGATGGTTGTTTAAAGCGTGTTATGCATGAACAATTCCCGAGAGATAGGGTAATTATCATCCAGGATTACTGTCAACTTTTTACAGTTAGTCGGTGTTATTGGTGTGTATTGGATTATTGTACCTAAAGCTTATACCTTCCACTGGTTAATAGAAGGTATACTGGATATATTTAAATATAACTTCAAAATTTGCTTTCTATGTGTTTTCTCTCCAGTCTTTAAAATTTTACCTATAGATATCTTCCTCTATCACTTCTGTTCCATCCCTCACCTACCCATTTATATGATTTTATTTCAAATGGAAAATGGAAATAAATTCTTCTTTATTTAAAACCTTTTGAAGCTAATTTTGTTTCATTTTCAGCTCTGTAATAATAGTTCTACAATGAAGTTATCTTTGCTGGTTGACTTGATAAAGTTAGGTAAATCTATCAGACTTTCTCTTTGATGAGGTTTTATATCAGCATCCTTCCAAGATAGCTTATGATGTTTCATGGTATATTTTGTGTACAGTGTTTCAAACACATTCCCGGTATAAAATTTTGCCTAGATATGGCAAATTAAAATAAGTTTTTAGTGTTACCCATAAACCTGTTTCAGGTGATACATAAAACTGTAAAGTTTTGCTAAAAATTGTACTGTAATACATATGTTCTAATTGCAGAAAAAAAAGAATATTTATAGTTGGGTAGTGATGAAAAACTAATTATTATTTGTTGGCTTCGTTAAGTTGTGAAAATTATTTGTAACATTTTTGATTATTACTTATTTCAGAGGAAGGTGGTGAAGGAGAACATACGACTCCACCAAAGGTTTACACCGATGATGAATTAATCAATATTATAGATATGGTTATGAAGGAAGATGATCTCAACGATGACGGTTATATTGAATATTTTGAGTTCGTAACAGCACAACGTAAAGCCAAGGAAGATAGTGACAAAAAGAATTAATCAATTTAGCAATGTCTCTTTTTATTCTTTATTTAATGGAAAATTTTTTTTCACTATTTATTCTTAAGTTATTCTTGATTTTAAGATAATTTATTGGTGGCTGGAGTTCCATGATGAAATAATTGAATAAGTATATTTTGTATGTTCAGAGTTTGATTTTATTGGCAGTACATTGTATAAACATTTTCCCTTTGATCTTACTGACTGATATTGTCAGTATCTATGTAATGCCATGATATGGAAAAATATCACACATTGTCATGGGTGATGTGATGTCATGCTGACTGTGAAGTTGCCAATAAAAACGGTAAGGTCTGGATGGAAATCATCACCAGTATCATAGCATAGGGCTTGCCGCGATAGTGATGATAATTTCCGTCTTGACCTTCAAAACTGCCATAATTCTATATGTACAGTTAGTCTTAACTGGAATATATTTTCAGTCTTGTACAACATCCTATTTATTGACTTTATTCTGTACATTAATTTACAATTTTAAGAATAATATTAGATACCAGCAGAACTGGGAAATTAGGAATTAAAAGCAATTAATGTTTTTTTCAAAATAAAATGTTGGTAAACTATGAAAGTAAGTGGATGGAAGAACTTTCCGAATGTCTGATATGAAATTTCCTTTCCAGTATTTGTATATTGGATGTTGTAAAAAATTTCTTTTGTTTTGGAATGTTTTTTTTTTCATTCTTATCATTATTTTTCTTTTTGGTTTGCTAACTGTCTCCTGGTAATTTGTTTTTATGCAGCTGGTCTGAATTTATATCATCTGGAAACAGACTTAATATATTAGTCCAAAAAGTTCTTGGATAAGCAGTTAACATAACAGTTATTGAAACTTTCACAAACTTAATATTGTAAGAGTAATGGGGCAATTATTTTTTAAGTTAATACCCAAAAACACATATTTCATGAAACATTGTAAGTTCTGGAGTAATGTTCCATAAATATTTTTATAATTTATGTTTTTTTTACCATAAATATTGAATTTATGTTTGTTACTTCTTGAGTTGCTGTACTCTTTGCATTTCACAGCAGTGACAAACTAGGACATCCTAAATGACATTATTTTAAGTGTATAATACCAGAACTTTTTCTGGAATAAACCTGAACCCATGTGCATTTATTTCTTTATTTATATATATTACACATTTGTCAATAGTCACAATGTTGCTTTCTTTATAAACTAAGATTTCTCTTTTTATATCAAAGGTTAAACTAATTATTTAGATATTAAATATTAACATTTTCAATTTCACAGAAACAAAATCAATTGAAAATGAAGGATTTCAAAATATTTTTATCGTATTTTATCATCTGTGCATAAGGGAAAATGGATCATCATTTTTTAAGCCACAAGGAGTGCTTGTTGTATCTTTGTCAAGTCAGTGTTTTGGTACTGAGTACATTGCTATTGTTACCAAATTTATTTATAGCTATTACAATACATATTGTGGGTCTAGGACAAAAACACCCCCAGACAAAAGCCCCCCAAACAAAGGCCCCCCCTGAAGAACAGC
>JAOXYI010000013.1:5224104-5238750 GCA_028566495.1 Lithophaga antillarum
CACCAAATATATTTCTCCGTTTATCCAAGGTCTTGTCCAGCATTTCCTTTTTACTTTCCTCTTTTTCAATAATTTCATTGCATCAAAAGCGCGAGGGATATCATTATTTGTTTACAATCTGATAAGATTAATCTTAGCATGTGTACAAGAGAGTCTTATAATACAAAAATCTTATAATACAAGTCTTATAATACAAATCTTATTGTGTGTACTGACCTTTAGAGATATCCATAGAAATGCTTATGGAGGTGATGCTATATTTTCTGGCCCTTGACAAAATGACAGAAATGGTGCTTCTAGATTTTTTTATGTATGTATTTTGGGGGTTTTTTGGTATAATTTTTTCCAAATATATGAACTCTTTATACATATTTCTTTAACTTTGTTTACAAACAACATTCTGTTACATTAACTCCTTCTAATGAGTAGACATGTTCATTATGAACTGCAGATGTGAATCCTTTTATTTCAAGACAATTCATATATTGGAAAGGAAATTATTAGATTTGGTAACACTAAGCTCTTAAATTTGATGAAAGAAATTAGAACTTGAGTACAAAAATTATACTTGAAATTTTATGACTGTGGGGTTAGGCCTCCGCTCATTTGTTTTTTACAATTTTCTTTTTTTTCATTTGTTACTTTGTTGTTTCATTTATGTTACATTGTTGGATTATTTCCCTTGAAATTTTAGTAAATTCTGCTTAACAATACTATTTTCTCCTTATTTATGGTCTTTATATTGTTTATAGTACCAGTATGTGTTAAAATCAGCATTCTGTTATGCCAATATACCAAATACACTAATTTATGGATTTATATTGTTTATACATGTAATTCTGTACATATATTCAAAAGAACAATATTTGGTTATGCCACTATACTAAACCTGCTTTCTTGATACAACTTTCTGATATGTTACTATATCATTTCAGTATTGTGTTGTCATGTCTTTATCATTATAAGGATTGTGCAAGTAAAAGAACTTTTAGCAGAGATTCATTCAGATAATTAACTATAAGCCAAAGCTCACAAATTAACACCCATCCACCCCTACCCCTTTTGTGAAAATACATGCACACACATTTTTGGGGTTGTTTTTGTTGTTTTGTTTTTTTTGTATTTCCACTTTATATTAAATTTAACGAAATGCAGGAATAAAATATCAGTCCAAAAAAATGTCTTCTTCCAAACCACTTAGTCACTCTGAATCTATTTTTTCAAAACTGCTCTTTCAAAATGTTCTCAATATTGTTACATTGAACAGTCTGTTATTGTTTTTAAATGCTGTTCTTAGCATTGGCAACAAGACAGGTAAGGCTCTCAGATGCAATTTTGAAAGGGGATATACACAACACTAAGTACTCTTTCAAATATTCATTTTCCATTCTTTTATATTGTTTTCCTCAGACCATTCATTTAAAACTCTTCAAAATATCAACATTTCAATCACTTTAGATAATTTTCTGTTTACTCTATCCATAGCATTCAGATTCAGAGGTTTTACTTCAGTAAGAATACCCTGTATTGCTTTTTTCCACATGACCCTTCAATTTTCCGTACTAATGTACTAGTTCATCCTACAGTAGCATGTTGGTGGCAGTTGGAAGTGTAGTTTAATGGGACATTTGAAAGTATGAAAGAATTTAAGGTGTTTGAATGATTTGGAATGGTTAATTTGAATTTGAAGGGGAAGGATAATTTGAAATGTTTCTATTTCGATATGACAGAAACTCAACATTTAGGCCCTGCAAAATTTATTTTCAAATTGGTGAAATAGTTTCCAGAACATGAATTAGAAAGATTCAAATGTGAAAAGCTAATTAAACAAATGATGAGTGGAATACAGACATCACAAGATGGAACAAGGCCATCTAGCATATACCCTGGTAGGTGATGCAGTTCCTAATGGATCTGCATCTATAACTTCTGTTCAGATTCTTTCAATGGTGTAGATGATTGCAAAATTGACAAACTGTGTCATGGTTCTTCTAATACTATGTTATCTTCATTAATTAAAATAGTACTTAGCTGATAGAAGGTACTTTCAGTTGTAGCTTCTGGTTTAACCAATAGGAAAAAAGTCTTTTTACAATTTTCTTCCTGTATTAATATTAGAAAGAATTAGAAAGAGTTAGAAAGAGTGTCATTGATCAGTGTTGGATGAGATCAAAGGATTAGAATGGAAGTGGATTAATCAGGTGCAAGGGATTTGTCTGGACCGTTCTTTAATCAATATAATCCTGAGGATACATGAAAGGATCCAAATGAATGTTTTGGTTACCTTAGAATGTATTTTATTAACAACCTGAAAATCTTTCTTATGGAAAACATTGTCTTACCCATTCCGATAGGCTTATGATTAGTGCCATTGTTTAAATATTATGCAAGAGCTGGAGTTTGCCGATATTATAAGCAAATTTCCACAAGACATTAACTTTAATTGAAAATGTGTTATTGATAGAGTTCACTTTGGTTGCTCACGTGTTCACCCAAGGGTACTTACATCAGTTTAGATATTAAGTAAAAGGGCTGTGAGGTCATAACTGGCTTAATATCAGTTTAAATGTTCCGTTGTTAGTTTGTATAGTACACTTGATAATTGACTTTTCCCAAGTACTTTTTTTCATATGATTCATCCTGCAGTGGATCTCACAGCTGAAATCAGTGTTATTCAACGGACAAGATTCCAAAAAACTTATAAGGATAATTTAGACTGTTTCTATTCTTGATTACTCTCATTAAATTTTTTTTACTTGTAGTGGAACAAGAAAATGACCTGCTTGTATGTGGAGAATGCCAAACCAGCTTTCCACTGCGAGACATACTCAAGTTCATCAAACATAAAATTAACAGATGTAACAAAGAAAATGGTGACGCTGACAGCATAGAGAACGATGATGAAGATCCAGAGACAACAGACCTTTGTAGCATAAGTCTGAAGCGTACAAGTATATCTGCTCCAATATCCAGAAAAGAATCCCTTGAGACTAGACTTTCCCCTTTACTAGACTGCAGTGATGACATTAAAGAAAACAATGATCTCTCCCCTGAGGAGGAACAAAAACCTGTTCGGCCGCCATTGAAGTTGAAACAAGGGGTGGATGCAGAGTCTAACACCACACATACAGGTAGGTCCTGAATTAGAGTCATTTATTCAGGTCTCCAACATCTTGGGTCTTCCTAGATGACTTTAAACCTGTTTTCAACATTTTTTTTTATTTATTATTTTTGGATGTTGAACAAAAAAGGTTGAAACCAGTTCCCTTTCTTTGGATTTCCCAAAATTAACTGCACAATTCTCTAACACTTAAAGTGGCAGCTGTCTTTTACTCTTGAAGGTCTAGAAAGTAAAAAGCATACAATTGTGAGGAGTACTTGTGTGGTAATGGCAGCAGTCTCTAAACAAAATTAGGAAAAAACAATTTGAAACATTATGCCGTGCAATAATAAAATGCTAAAGGCAACCTTTTTTCAACTGCTAAAATCTGTTTTTTTTAACACTGACTATGACTTTTGACCTCTGGTCCTCAGAATAAAAAGTTGTCTTGCCTTTCCATATTTGAAATTTATGTCCAAGTTTAGTTGCTGAGGGTTAAACAGATATAGAATTATTATCTGGAAACAAAAATTCTGGCCAAAATCTATTTTTCGAAACAGTGACTTTGACCTCTGACCCAAAAATCGATATGTGTCTTGCCTTGCCATGTATAAATATTCTGTCAAACCTTGTTTTTTGAAAGTTAAACACAGCTAAATTTATCAACCAGAAACCAAAGATCTGGCCAAAATCTGTTTCAGTAACAATGACCATGATCTTTGACCTTTTGACCCCAAAGATTAGTAGGTGTCTTGCTTTTCCATATTTAAATATTCTATCAAAGTTTGGTTCATGAGAATTTGTTGAAACTACAGTTGAAACTACAGTCATCATCTGAAAAAAAAAACATTATGCCAAACCATAATAAAAGGCTAACAGCAACTTTTTTTCCAACTTTTAAAATCTATTTTAGTAACACTGACCATGACTTTTGACCTCTGGTCCTCAAAGTCAAACGTCTTGACATGCCATGTTTGAAAAATGTCCTAGTTTAGTCACTGAGGATTCCACAGACATAAATTTATTATCTGGAAACCAAAATTCTGACCGAAACTATTTTTAATAATAATGACTTTGACCTCTGAACCCAAAATCGATACGTGTCTTTCCTCCCATATAGAAATATTCTGTCAAACTTTGGTTGTTGAAAGGTAAACATAAATAAATTTATCATCCAGACACCAAAACTCTGACCAAAATGTATCTTTAGTAGCAGTGACTTTAACCTTTTACCTACTTACCATAAATTCAATAGGTGGCTTTCCATATATAAAGATTCTTTCAAAGTTTTGTTCCTTAGAGTTGAATGGAGCTAAATTTATTATCCAGAAACCAAAGATCTGTCTAAAATCTAGTTTTAATAACAATGACCATAACATTTGACCTTTTGACCCAAAGATCAGAAATTGTCTTGCTCCATATATTAAGATTCTGTATGAGTTTGGTTGTTGAGAGTTTGTTGGAACTAAAGTTATCATTGGAAGTAAAAAATCTAGCCAAAATCTATTTCCAGTAACAGTGACATGACTGTTGACCTTTTGAAAAATCTATAAATGTCTTTACTTCATCTACTGGGTGCTTCTTTGGAAGTTGGTTGGTATGGCTTTAGTGGATGTAAAGTTATAGTCTGGAAACCAACGTGACAAACAGACTAAGAAATAGAAATCATTTCATTCAGGCCAAACAATAGATGCCACAGCAAGGTTGTTGCGGTGTCATAATAATACAAAAGCAAACAGAAATAGATGCAAAGTCAGAAGAACAGAAATAGGACTACATAAACTCCATTTAAGTTATTTCTTGCTCATCTTTCGGCACCAATGATATTTGATTTTTAGACTGTAGGTCATGAAAGTTCATGACATACTCAGCTGAGAAATAGAGGCTTCAATTACTCTGCAATTTGTTGTTATTTCTGTGAACTACATGTACCTAATTTCACGTTTTCCACGAAGTGGATATTACTGCGAAAATAAGTACATGTGTTTTTATAACTCAGGCATTCTAAACTTTGTCAGGTTACTCAGGAAGTTAAGTACTCATGAGCGTTTTCAGTGAAAGCAATTTGCTAATATATTATGGGGAAAAAAGTATAGGTGCAGTAGCACCCGTGTACAACACTGAATTAGCAGTGGAATATAAAGACGTAAGCACTTTGGAAACGTAAAGCATAGTGTGTACTCAGTATATTTGGGGGATGTTGCAGAAAGTACTAAAGTTAACACTAAAAAGGTAATAATATACATGTAAGCAGGAACAAAACCATAGTGGAGAAACAATCATAAATGGACAGAAATAAAGAGTGTTTACAGCTGAATGTAGATTAGCATATACTGTTGGTTGAAATGCAGTTGAACGGTATAAAATGAAACATACTAAATATAAAAGCCTGTGTTGCATCAACACAAGAAGTATATCAGATAGATCAGGGAAAACAATATTCTAGTTCTTGTCATTTCTGCTGATATTATCACAGAAACATCAAAAGTTTTGTTGCGTGATAATAGGTGAAGCATTTAAAGATTTATGATCTGATGACTCTGTGGCAGGTATTCCAACTATAGGCAGTTGTTCTAGTCTTGTGGATGTTAAACATTTCATGGTTATTTTCCTGGAATACAGCTGGTAGTCCCCCCTCAAAGAACCCCAGAAACTTACACATCATTGGTACCTATTGGGATTTATTTCCTGCATGGTCACTGACATATGAAACAGTCTATATCTGCCTTTTTCAGATTTCCTGATGGACATATTGGATATTCCTTTCATTCACGTTCTCCACTGTCCAAGGCTGTTGTCTTCACCCATATACTTCACTATTAGGTTATTGGGATAAGATTCATCCAAGTCACTGTCCAACAAAAGATGTTGTATTTAAACTCATCTTCGTATGGTTAAATTGAATCTGTCTTGTTTACTTTAAAGATTACTGTGGAATTCGAATTATCATTTGTCTGCGGTCCATATATGTGGATTTGTATATTTCATTTCAACGACTTTTCTGTAGAAAAAAAAAACTGAAAATCGTTTTCTTTGATCATTTCCCTTGTTTCTTTGGTAATGACTAAATATTGGTTGGTAATCAGCTGTTTGCATTCCCTTGTTTATCATGAATCTGAGATTCAAGTAGTGCCAGCCAGCTCTTTCTGTTCAAGACTGACAAGTCTTCTTTACCACTTTCGGTCCATACAATTATTAACCTGATATTAGATTGATATTTTATAGTCTCTGCCCAAAACTTGACGGCTGTTGGGTTATATTATATATCAATCTACGTATTTTTCTGTTCCTATCCTTAAATTTCTTATTCAGTATAGTTGTTCCTACCATTATTGACTTGGAATTTTGCTTTCCGGGTCTTTGTCTTATGGTTCATACTGTTGCATGAATATTGATCAGTTAATATACCAGAAAACCACTCTGTCCTCTTAATTCAAAATAATGGCATTTGTCTTTCATAACGAGTGTTTGTTGTACTTCATAAAGGTGGAAGATTGGAATGGAAGTAACCACGCAAACCATAGCACTTTACGTTGCTACTAGAACTGCTCCCTTGTTCTTTTATATTCAGATATATGCTTATGTCCTATTAGCAAATATGTATTGGGAGATTTGGCTTCAAAAATGATGTAGTTTTATTATGTATTATAAATTCAAATCAGATAATGCCTATGATAGCTTGAAACAAATGTTTATATGCTAATGTTTAATTCATTAAATGATTGATCTTTTCTGGCCAGCTGTGACAAAATGTCACAGTTTAACATTACATTAGAATACAACTAAATTGAATATTCAATCTTTTTCCCCAGGACAAGGAATGGACATGAACAAAGAATCTTTTTGTTCATCCACTGCGGTATTATCAGGCTAGGATTGAACATAATAACAAAATGTCAAGAAGTTTGGATATCACTATGTAACAAAAGTTAAACATTCCCAAAATCATACTTCTGGACGTGGCGATAAACGAAAACTGAAAACAGGACAGCGTTGTGATCTCCCCAAATAGAACTTCGAATAACAGCAGAAATAAGGCATAATATACTGAAATGCTCGTCTTTCTCAATTGAACGAAAATATGTTTTTAAATATTAATTCCAGCTCATGCATTTTTGCAGTTAGATGTTGGGTTATATGAGATATGACCAAAGTAGTTTCAGGCATGAATTTGAGCCATTGTCTTGTGTGGTGTACTGACACGTGCCTCGATTTTATTATTGGTCCAATTTTTGGAATGTAACTTTGCAAATATCTAGTTTTGCCCTGTGTGTTGTTCTGTTAATTCTAAATGTGTTTGATATTCCTCAGTGACCATGTGAAAAACGAATTTAGACTCTATGTCGTATAGATCAGCCAAACATTTAACAGAACGCAGATATGTATTTTTGGCATTTGCAGCATGGAAACCCTCTTTGTTAATGACCATGATATGAAAGTTGTTGATGATAGAAAGTGATAAGTGAAAGGACATGTACCATATGGTGTTATGTAATCTTGTAGATTTCCGGTTGTGATCTTCAAGTGGAATTCATCTTTCACTCTTATTATTGAAAGATTTTTTCTTTGATACACTGTATAAGTGTAATAAGCTTTCAGTAGCTGATTTATATCCGACGGAGTACCGTGTACATAAAATACATTTTGATGTGGGTGGATAGTGTTTGTGTTGTACACTCTTCAAAGAAATTTTTGCCTATTTTACTTCTGCTTATTCTACCCGTGTTTTTATCTGCATGTGTGTGTACACATTCCTATTTAACCTTCTGCATTTATCCACATTTCCATTTTATCCCCATTTATCTACATTTTTGAGAGGGTTCCAGTGTTCCTTATGATATTGTTAATGTTACAACTCTTCATTCATAAGTTGCACTAGCCACCAGTAAAAATTCTGCTACCTACCGTCCATCTTATTAGTATCATAATTGTATTATTCAGCTTCATCTATTTCATATGCAAATCAGCTTGCTCAAAAAATAAAACATAGCTCTGGATTGACCAGTTCTTACCAATCGTTTCAAAGTCAGATACTTGGCTGTATTTACGCGAAATTTCTGTTGTATAACACTGACAAGTTCACTTATTTGTAAGCATGAAGGGACACTTTTTTAATTTACACAAATAACCAATATTGATGATCCCATCCCATGCCAAAAGAGAGAAGCGTACACTGTTATACCTTCTTAGGGGTGTATATATACAAACTTTCTGGTTGAGTTCGCTTGTGAAATCTTCAGTTTCATTTCCGTATATTAAGAGAAACAATGATTAAAAATATACACGTATTACTACTTTTCTATGCAGTGGCCTGGGCGACTGAGTGGTTAAGATCGCTAACACATGACTACTAGCCTAACACCGCTGGCGTGGGTTCGAGCCCCGCTCGCCCCACTTCATGTGTTAAGATTTCTACACACTTACCAAAATTGGGCGTTTCAACAGGTCAGCTCGATAGCTTTCCGGGCTTTCCGTCCTGATTAAGTATGGTAGTCATGATATAGCTAAAACAATTGCTGAAAGTGATGATAAACCCCAATAACCGAACTATTTTCCATGCCAAAAATGGATATATGATTCTTTCTGCCATTCTACCTGAATAGTTAATAGTTAGCGATTGTAATAGTTCTGCCTTTATGCTTGGAGTTAATTTGATATTTATAGGTAAATGTGCACCGAGCCCACACATGTCAGTGTTAAAAGGTTCTTGTGAAAGGTTTCTGAAGGTTAGAAACCTTACAGAATATTCATTAGAGTCCTGCATCTTCAGTGAAGAATTCGATAGAGATCACTAGGTCCGTCCGTGATTTATCCGGAATACAACTTGAATTTCATATATGCCGTATTCTAAAACATCATAGGAATCTTGTCTATGATAAAAGTACGTGTTCTTTTTATTTTGGACCTCTTTGTATTAAGGAAGGATCAATGTTTACTTCTGTTTCTATATTAGTGTGTTATGATAAAACGTCTTAAATTAATTTTCAGATAATAAACTGAAATTTCATACGTATGGTATTTCTAAAGCTTCATGGGTAATTTGCCTTTAGTAAGAGAACTAAATCTGATTTACACATATGGAAAAAAACGGTAAAGTAAGGTCATATTTTATTTATAAAAATGTATAGAAAGATTGCCTGTTGTAAGAGAGGTTGGTTCTCACCAAAATCTTACGCATACGTCTTGTGCCGTGTTACTAAAATTTTACAAAAAGCTTTGCTATGTTGTACGCTTTTTTGAAAACTAAAAGTATTTCCTCATGCAATTACCCATCAACCCATCTGACCTGTGTCGGATATACCAACGCCCGAAAAACTTGGGTAAGATTTTACTGCAGACCAAGCTCAGGTATAGTCATTCATGTGGCACATTTATTATTCATATCTATAAATCTTAGATTTCCACATCATCAGGCATCAACTTTAATGTACTTAACTCTTTTTTTTTATTATTTTATATCTTGACCTACTGTAAGTGGCCTATTGTTGCTATTGGAAACTACGTGATCACAATAACTGTCTGAAATACGATTATTTTTTAATACAAATTAAAAATTCATATTGGACTCAGAGAATTGAAGTAGTAATTGCTGCTTTGGTTTCCAGCAGTATTAATCAATTGCTTTGAAAAAAAAAGAAATTTATCCCGATGGCGGAAGTCTTGTTGTTCTACCCTTGTCAATAATCGTTCATGGTTCGAGTTTTTCGAGACAATTTTTGATTACATGAAATTCGCTCTTTAGAAATTAATTGCATAATTTGAAAGATGCCAACAGAGTGGAAGTTGCATGTCAACAGACCGACGTATTAAAGGAGATTTTCTGTGTAGGTATTGGTTATAATCTAAAGCCAGCCGACCGCTGTTTAGATTTGACTCTTCCTGCTAATAAGATGTCACCAATAAATTTTCATGTTTGTTGGAAGCCTTGCTGGGTCTTGTTTTGGACGACCGGATTAAGTATTACGGTTTGCCAGTTTTGTAGATATCCTATCTACATAATAAGGTCAAATGATTCAGTTATTTACAGTACAGTTGACCTTGTGCTTGATCGGGAAGAATAATAGTGGTGATTACGGCTATTCAAAACGGATTCAGCAAAAAACGATACACATGAATATTTGAGTAAGTAGACTTATGGTGACCGAGCTAGAAGTTCCTGATTTAAAACAAAAGATGACAAAAGGGCAGATCGGCATTGAAGAATATTGTCTTGACTACTGTAATAAATGTGGGGGGAGGCGTGTTGTTGTTTCTATTGGTAACAAGATCTGAATATTTCCAGTTGCAGTAGTTCATCTTACACAGTTGAAAAATATTGCAGCAAACGTTTCTTCGATAGATCTGCCCTATACATGGTCACGTATCTATATGTGAAACACTGTATATAAACCAACATTTTAATGGTGTATCTTTGTTGAAATGAACAGTGTTCTCGACAAAAATCGAAAACACAGAGTCAATGAAATTAAAATGATTAACGCCACGTGTCAGAAGACAGAAAATTAGAAGAACAGTAATGTTGCAGAAAGAAGTTTGTACTTAGTAGTAAATATAAAAAGATTTAGTTTCATTTTTTGTTTGACCTGTACCTCGTTGCCATTTCTTTCGCTGCAAGATTTATTCTTATATGACGAAGATTTTTTTTTCATTGAACATGTGTCCTATATATTATGAATCCATCTGTAGACAAATGCCCTGCAAGTGTGTCTGGTAAAGATTTGACCCACATGATGTCGAGGTGACCAGAGGCATCCCATACATTATCATCGATCATATTAACTTCCTGTCATTCGAGCCATTTCGGGGTTAAAGTTTAAATCAGCTTTTGGTGTGTATTTTGACTGAAAGAAGTAAAATACATAATTATGTTGTAGAATAAAATCGTTTCCAAAAGTAATTGAAATATATATTTTAGTCATACTTTCCACTGAATTAGCTATTAAAATGCCTTGGCCTTGTTTATCATTGTCTGGTAGTTTGTTTTAGCTCACGAGGTATGTCTTCCTTCCCTATCTATTCCTGTGTTCCTAAGTAACGTATGTTGTAAGGGCTGAGGCCAGAACGATTTATTTAATCCCTACTGGATTTTGTTTCTGTGATAGACCAACATTTGTTTCATGATGTCGAACTGGTTGGTTACTGCTCGTTGAAGGATTCTTAATCTTTAACAACTTCAGATTTTTGACATTTTAGAGCACAAAATTTCTAGATCATTTTTTCACATTGATATTTTAAGCAGAATTTTAAAATGTGGTGCATTAAGAATAGCACTCCCGAGATATTTGGTTTTAAAGTTTGATAAGGAAGCTTCTGGTGTGTAATTAATGTTTTGTCGAAATGGTTTGGTACATACTGTTGGATTACTGAGAAGAAAAATCTAATGTGATTTGTCGTCCAGATCTAGCTGTCACTGAATATTTCTTGATGTTAAGTAAATTTAATTTCCAAGAGATCTTCATGACATGCAAATTGAATTTTATTCTAATCAAACAGATTGTCACTTCTACATTTTAGTTTGTTTTAAAAATCCGTTATGGCTGCACAAATGCATTGATTGTTTTAGTTATTGGAGAACTGTAGAAATTTCAAAAATAAATTGCAAACTTGAAGAAATTTGAGTTGCATGAAAAGAACTGGAATGCAAATTCGTAAAATTGTACATTAATTTGAATATATTCATGTCATGATTGAAGTAGATTAAGATTCTTTTTGACTATCTTTGGTCGGAATATAGGAGGATAGTACGCTACTTCATTAATCAGTGTTTCCTATATAGGCTTGACAAAACAAATGTTTCTCCAGATTTGTTTCAACTACATCTCTTTTGAAATATTGTTGAGGTAATGTCTTTCCAAATGAAAATATGTACATTCTTTAAAAAATTAAAAGCAATGTGCACAATAATTTTAATTGTGTCGTGGAAAGTGTAGATCATCTGTTTCCATAAGTGAATATTCTTATTAGATTCTATTCTTGACCGCTGTACTACAAAACATAAAATTTCAAAGATGTATAATTATTTTTCGTTAGTGAAATTTTTTGTAATCAGTCTATTCCATAGATCTTACGTTTTCTCTGCTTCAATCAAGAAGTGACCAAATGCCTTTTGATGACTTCTAATTTCCTACACAATTGGATTGCCTTTGTTGCTACATCCTTTTGAAGTGAATTTAATTTTCTGTTGACTGTCCTTGACTTTGTAATGCAATTCCATCAGAGTTCAAATTAGATTATTTCTCATGTGCCAACACGTATTTAGCTGTGGATAATTGCGCAAAACAATACATAATGGACTGTGTTGTTAAAATGTTGGTCATCTTTCGCGTGGGTACTCGCTCCTTTAAAGATAATATACAGCTACATTTGTTTAAAGACAAATAAGACATGAGTTTTAAAAATGTGATTTATTTAGATTTTTATTTTCGCTAACCTCTGTTTTCAATAATTGAATAAACATACATATAATATATAAGTAAAAAAAAATTCTGCACGACCATTATCCCAACACTGCTGAAAATATGTTGATAATGACCAACATTCAACCTGAACTGGATATTACTGGAAACTATAAACTCACACGAGCGTATATCCCTCACCTGGTGTTTAAACTGCCCTTCATATTTGCCGTAGGGTCCAATGTTAAACTATAATCCTTAATAGAGACCATATTGGGGTTCCGATCCGCATTAAAAAAAACTCAAAATTGGTGAAAGACCATCTAATAACCAACCATGTATACTTTCGGTTTATTTGTCTCATTTGTTTCCAAGAAGACGATTTATAAGTGCATTTCCCATATGGTCCAGTGTTATGTTCCTCAGTAGTGGCCATTTTGGAATTCCGGTCGTCATTAAAAGCACAAATTCGATAAAGGATCATCCACTGATCACTTATCAACAGTTTCAGTTTAACTATCTCGGTTGTTTCAAAGAAGAAGGTCTTTAAGTGAATTTCTGATTGGCACCAAAAACACAAATGTTTGTAGAGGACAACTTAATGCATATTCCTGCCAAGTTTAGTTCCATTTAACTTGGTGATTTGGGGAAGATTGAAATGTGAACAGCTGATGACGAACGCCAAGCGATGGCAAGAGCTCACATAACCCTTCGGATCAGAGTTAGAGAGCTGAAAATGTGATCAATTACCAATACTCAACTTAGATTCCGTCTTTTGTAAAGATATGATAATGACCAGTATTGAACATGGACTCAGTTCTGTTGGAAAAGATATGATCTTGCCCAGTATTCAGATATGATAATGTTGCAGAAACATACAGGATTATGACTTCAATCTGGACTTACACTGTCTAAATTTCACTTCATATAATGACTTTTTGTATTGTCTTACTGACCAAAACACGCTTTGAACTTGACAAAACGTAATAGAAATGTAGACCTAGGCTAGTCTTAACTGAATCAAGTTTAGTAATTTTATTATTTTTGTCATTCCACTAAGCTCGACACCGAACATATTGTTTGTCTGTGGTATTTAACATAAGCAAGAAATGATATTTCATTAAATTGCTGATAGATTGATCAATGGTGCAGTACGGTTTCTTGTTGTGGGGTTAAATTTTTTAAATAATGTATTTCGAAGTTTAAACAACAGTAATGACAAGCTGAAAATAGAGGATAACGGGTAGGAATTCTAACGAAGAAATTTAACCACTGGTGTTTAAACAAAGTGTTCTCCGCTTGGTCTAAAAAGTTGAAAATGTACCTAATCATGGGAAAAAAGTTTTTAAACCTTGATGAAAGTTTCTCAACAGAAATTAATTTATTTTCACATGTTTATTAAAAACTAGGTATGAATAACTTTCTTACCAAAAAAGCATTAGAAAATTGCAACTTAAAAGCTTTAAAATGAAATAAAAGTTATCATTAGAAATGAGTTTTAAAGACAGTTTGATCTTGGCGATGTGAGGAATCAAAACGCTTTTGGACAGACAAAGAAAAAATAGATGAAGTATATTCTGCATCCCAGAAACAAATAGTTATATCTAATGAATGCGCGTAGTTAACTGATTACTAGCTAAAAAAGCCAATTCTGTTGGTTAGTAGATCATGCCTCAAGGGATAGAAATTAAATATCCAAAGAAACACATATTCTATGTGCCAGACCAGATAACCGGGAAAATCAACAAATAGTAGGAATAAACACAGTAAAAAATTGTGAGATGTAAATTGTATGATACATGAATTTAAAACACTTACAGGAATAGAAATCAAAGGCATGATTTTTTTGCAACAACAACATAAAACAATGTGGGTCTCCTTAAACTATAATTAGGTAGAACATAGAATGACGAAAACACTTTAATATTTAAAGAAAATAATTTTAACAGTGAGAATACTCTATAAAAGGATGTCATTAATTAAAACTAAGTATAATAAATTTGATAGCAAACAAGAGAATTAATAAACGAGTCAAAAACTTTTTTCCGAAAAGAGTAAAATACAAAGATTTTACTAAAATATTATCATTCTATCCTTTGCGAATAAGGTTATTTAGCGACATGAGTGGCTGTCAAAGGATCAGATTTAAAT
>JAOXYI010000013.1:5416866-5430670 GCA_028566495.1 Lithophaga antillarum
ACTTTCGACATTTGAAAGTTGTACGAACATATAATTTTGTCGACGAACCCCCTCCATATATTTAAACATTCCGAATTTCCGACAATTTTTCATTCATTTTTGTTATTCAGAAGTATGACGGATTCAACACATTTTCATTATCATGGAAAAGCTATTGTGTTATAACGCACAGCCTACTATCACTGAAATAAATGGTTTGAATTAAAGCATTTATAAAAATATTAGAATGATTTTACTTCCTTACATTAACTTGGAAAGTGAAATCATTTTCATAGTTCATAAATGCATTAAAAAAATATTGCCAATGTTCTCACACACTCACATCTTCTATCCAATGATATACATGTTAAATTATAGTTTCTAAATTAAAAAAAATTCAATAGAACATATCTATACTAATAACTTGGATATGAACTCTTACTTTATTATAACGCAAAAGTTTTGCGAAATAATGCAAATATTTTGCGTTATAACGCAATAGTTTTGCGAAATAACGCAAAATTTTGAGTTATAACGCAATAAAATAATTTTTTTACGTGGCGCTAATAAGCTTCCGTACTGGACACCAAATTTGGTACATTAAATAAATGTGTAGATTATTTGTTCTTCTTAATATTTCATAGGAAAAACCAAGATATTTTATTAACTTAAAGGCAAGCAGTTTCTGATTTTTTTCTTTAACAGATTATATTTTAAGTGACTGAAGTGGGGACATTTTGACATAGTTAAGCATTATACTAACCTACAATACAAAACTAAAATATTTTAAAGAAAACACATTACATCCAGTAATAACAGTTCTTTGTTGAATTTTAATTTGGCTCTGTCAAATTAACCCAATTGGGCATGAAAGTAAAAATATTTTCCTCTTTTTAATTAGAATTAAAAATTCTAAGCGACTGTGATAACTTCTGTGTTTAAAGTTGAGTGATTAATTTTCACGGCAATTAGTCAGCTTCGTTAATGAGAAGAAAACCGTTGTTTGATATTTCTTTAAGAACAGGTGATGACGTTGACGACGGTTTTAACGTGCTGTGATTTACTTGGTAGCGTGTCTTAATGACCACGCCTACTCCTTATTGCCGTGAAGCACCCCACCGAACGAAATGCCGCAAACATTATTCTCATTAATTTATCCGATAATTAAGCTCTAATTATTCTGGAAGTGCCACCAGTACAGTAATTTATATTTTCCGGCATTCTCCGTAACGGTATAATGATTAGTTATGAATACCACAATTTTTGTCGTAAAGATATTATAATGATGTCATCTAATTGGTAGATCCGTTCAACATTTACCGTCTTACTTGTCCCTCAACCCATTATACATCAATTATTTAAATATACGGGCAAATGGTATTAAATCTCCTAATAAAGACTTATTTATTCTTCTGGTAGCTAATGCTCAGTGAATGAATTACCACTTTACCACACACACACACACACTCCATTACAGTCTACCCTAAAACATTTATGACAGACCATCAATATGTGTGCTAAAGTTAATTATTTTCCGAACAGTGACCGAGAAAAAAGCTAATTAATACAATAAACAAGTTTTAAATTCGAATGTATGCATGATAAAATTCATTGCACAACCATTCAGACCATTCCAAATCTTTTCTCGAGTTTGGTTCTTCTTGCTAACGGAACAACCACTTATACTTTCATGGAGCTGAGGAAAAGACGCTATAATATGCCTTTCAGATTTTGCTCTCAATTGTTTTCATAATTTTTTGGCAGATATTTTTAACGCAAGCTAGTCAGATTACTTTTATCATACAACTTAAACTTCTTCAGATTTCAGCCATTTTACACTGAAATTTTGTTTCTGAAATTTTCTTTCACTAACAAACATTAAACATTGTCTCCTCATATCAGATATTTTTCAGTCCTTTCATTGTCTTGAAAAGAAAGAATTGTATGACGGTTAAATTACACGTACAATACAGTAACATGTCAATGTGCGGACCTGCTGCAGTAACTGTTTTCAGTGATCGTCTAATGCATTTCATAATTGTTGCAGACATTGTAGAGGTGTACTGTAATCGAGGGCATGGGAGTAACAACCACATGTACAATATAACAGATAGACGAAAAAAAGTAAGATCAAACGCATATAAAACAATTACAGAACTATTTCAAATAAATAAGAAAATTTAGATAGGATATCAGATGCACATAAAACAGTTACTGAATTATTTAAAATAAATAACAAAATTGTAATAATGAAGAATACAAAATCAAAAGTACAGTTCGGATGACACATGACAGCATCGATAAACAACATAAGCAAAAGTTCGGACAACTCCCATAAAAACCGGGAGTGAGGCCAGGTGCTCCGGAAGGTGTGTATTTCGAAACACAATTCGTTTTTTAAAAATTTAAATCTATTATAGAATTATGAATTTAACGAGCTATATTATTTTCAACTAAATCTATAATATTTGGACATTCTCGTAAAACCAGAGTTCGATGATTCCACAGTGTATGCTACATAGATACGAAACGTGTTATGAGGAGTCAGCAAACCCTGATTTAACGAGAATGAAATTTGTCAAGACTGCAAATATAAGTTTAGATTTCTATCCTTTAAGTTAGTATTTGTTAGTCAAATCTTTAAGATGCTTAAGGGCTTAGTAATATTTAGTCACAATTTTCTTTGAACAGTATATGATATAAATTATTACGTATTTGTTATAGAGTAGTCACCACCTCCTTTGCAGTAAAATAATGTAGCATTATGAAAGATGTGGCCATTCTTGAGGAGGATAATTTAGTAATGGATTGTTATTGCAATGTACAGTGTTTGTTGTTTGATCGAGGATGCTGGCGTATCTGGAGGTAATTGTTCACTTTCAGCAAGTACACTGTAAACCTTCTCACATGAGCACACCATCATGTCTCCATCTACGAAAAAGTAGGGCACAATCGTAGAGATTATAGCCTAATGATATGTACAATTATGAATATGAAGATGAAAGGAAGGACTACTAATAGATCATCCATAACAAACGATCCCACCATCTTCATAAAAAAACAAGGGTACTGTGAGCATAGCTAAAAAATTACTACCCCCTCCGCATTTCCCAAATTTTAGATATAATAATATGAATAATTCCTCATTAAAAGTATAGTAAATAAATAAATGCAACACTATACTGAATATTTAATAATATGTCAAGGTTTAATGAAATTCCATAGAGTGGTTATGAATCCCCCATGAACCTAAGTACATGTGAAATGGTTATTTCTGTAAATTTCTGAACTGTGAAAAAAAATATATATGGTACACAGCTACACCTCATACTGAAGAATATGTTTAAGTTTTGTTGTTAAGGAAGAATAGTGGATTGGGACCCTCCGCAGAGTCTACATACATATAAAATGGCTATCTTCTGAAAATGTTTGGATTGAAAAAATAATATGGCGCATAATTACACCTCATACTGAAGATTGTGTTTGTTTTGTGAAATTCCATCAAATGGTTAAGAATGAGCACTAGATACAACATGGCACCCTCTCCAACAGAACCTAAGTATATATTTAAAATTGCTATTTTCTGAAAAAAAATATATGGTGCATAACTACACCTCGTACTGAAGAATGTGTTCATTTTGTGAAATTCCATGAGGCGGTTAAGGGGAAGTATTGTGAAGAGTCTACATGCATGTAAAATTGCTATTTTCTGAAAACGTTTGGATAGTGAAAAAATTAATTTGTATATAGTGCACAATTACACCTCATACTGAAGAGTGTGTTTGAATTTTGTGAAATTCCACGTTATATTTAAGGAGGCATAGTGAATTCAACATGGCAATCCCTTTACCAAAACCTAAGTATATTTAAAACGGCTATTTTCTAAAGAAAAAGTTTGCATTATGAAGAAATCAATATATGGTGCACAAATATACCTCATACTGAAGAATGTGTTAACATTTTGTAAAATTCCATATATCTGGTTAAGGAGGAGTGCCTGCCGGTTGAATGGTTGCAGTATGGGACTCCTTCCCAGAACCAAAGTACATGTGAAATGACTACTTTCTGGAAATTTTAGGATTGTGGAAAAAAAAATTAATTTACCGTGTACAACACTACACCTCATACTGAAGACGGTTTATATGTTTTGTGAAATTCCATGTAGTAGTTAAGGAGGAGTAGTGGATACAACATGGCACCCCTCCACCAGAACCTAAGTATATTTAGAATGGCTATTTTCTGAAAAGAATTGCATTTTGAACAAAAATTATATATATGGTACACAACTACACCTCATACTGAAGAATATGTTCACGTTTGCGAAATTTCACAAAATGGTTAAGAAGTAGTGGATACAATATGGGACGCCCTCATCAAAAGCCTCAAGTAAATGTAAAATGGCTGTTTTCTGGCAAAATTTTAATTCTGAAAAAAAAAAAAAAATCAAATATATGGTGCTCAGCTACAGTTCATACTGAAGAATGTGTTTATGTTTTGTGAAATTTAATGGAGTGCTTAAGGAGGAGTAGTGGATAAAAAAAAATGGATACGAACGGACAGACAATGATCACTATATACCTCCCGCTACGGCAGAGGTATATAAAACACACACACACATACACACATACAAACCAAACAAAATTAAGACAAATTACGAAGAAAAAGAACAGGTGGCCGAGATTCTTGTCTTGGTATTATTGGCACTAAATAGCGATTGGCTTAAACCGGTTTTACTGAGTACCAAAACACACATTTTCCTGCATCAGCTCTCTGGTGTAACGGAACATACCACAAAAATCCGCAACCAATAAAAAATCGTCACCAGCTTAAATGAAAAGGAAGATGACAATACAGATGAGATCAGTCCTAACATAACATTGTTAACATCGTCATTATCTCTGTTTTGGTGAATAAAAGCAGATGTATGAAAATACTTCACGCTGTCATGGAATATTCTGCGTCTACTTCTTCGGAAATATTTTTCAAATCTGTACTTTCAATAACTATATAAGTAACTTTTTGCGATTATAAAAGAATGCCTCCACTGACCAAATAACGCACTGACTCACGAATGCACGTAACGGAACAGCGAGTAGTGATTTTATTTTGTTACGGGTGGTATATTTTTGACAATCGAAAAGATTGATTATTTATACTGTTTATATTATGTAGGCATGTTTCTGCATTGACGTAAACATATTTACACGAAAATGATTTTAATTGAAACAATTTACTTTTCGTTGGAAAACGGTCTAGGAGATAGTGATTGTGATAACTTTGAAAAACAAGCCGTATGACATCACTGAAGTGAAAACAGATTTGATAATTTCACTAGAGAAATTATCACTTTTATTTCACGGTGAAATTAAAGTATTTCACATTCATCAATATAAAAAATCCTTATGTAATCAAACCAGATGTATCACGAAGTACATCTCAAGTGAAATACATAGTTAAGCAATAATTAAAACAAACGGATATGGTTTTTTCATATCAAAAATCGGACAGAAATTTCAAAATCGTGATATAATTATAAAACAGTTTATGGCACAGACATTTAATTCGATAATTTCGTTTCTCTTGAAATTACCCTTTATTTGTAATTTTGCAGTTATTATTTTGCTATATTAGATTATTATTAAATTAATTTGGCTACTACAGAATTACAATTCCTTTCAATAATCTACTGAATGGGTCGTAATTTGACACGCACTTTGCTTTTTTACTGAATTATATCGCATATAAATTTATTTGAAAAATAATGATTCTTTGAAAAAGGTATCTTGACCCTGATAAAATGCGACACAATCAGACGTCTTATTGCTTCAAATTGATGAAATCAGCCAATACGTTTGTTAAAGAAGACCTTCTTGTGAATTATGTTGTGTAGTGATCAGATTATGAGCCACTCACAACAGATTACAATTCATTACAAGTCACGAACAAGTCTTCTACGCACTTGCTGTATTGGGTCTTCCGTTAATAAAACACTTTATTTTTCCCATCTTAGTTCAAATAATGATGTTTCAAAAGGCGATAAAACGTCATTATCTCTGTTTAAACTGTTGGAATTAATAAGTAATTAATTTACAAGTCACAAGTTAGCAATTCCGTCAAGTTCAGAATTATTGACTTAAGGCTTCATTTATTAGAACGGTCAGTGTTGTAGACAGGAAACAACGGGTAATGAGACTTATTCTTTTCCTATAAACCGATATACTGTAGATATTAATGGTAGGTTTTCCCTTTTTTCTGCTTTTGTTTTGAAATTGCTACATTGTACTTCATTATTAATACCAAGTTTAACATTGACAAGAATTAATCAAGGAACAATGAAAAGACGGAAAAGTGATGGTAAAGAGCTCATTGAAACAAACACAAAACACGAAACAGAGACGAGATATCCTGACCTGGTACAGACACTAAATTATAATGTAATCAAACCCGGTCTAATGGATATCCAAACCTTCTCTTTTTTTTTACATCTCGACCCTTTGACTTAACCCCCGCCCCCTCGCAACCCCGCACACAAAACAAAAAAAAAAAAAAAAAAAAAAAAAAAAAAAAAAAAAAAAAAAAAAAACTTCACCGTTCAATTATGAACAAGTGACCGGTGACCATTAGCTAAAACACTGAAAGGAAAAAGGACATAATATGTAATTTAGTAATGGAGTATCAAAATGTGTTCGAATCTATGGTGTGCTAGCTAAGGAAACCATAACTGTTGGGTATACTTGTCGCACAAGAAAACAAAAAGTCGAAAACATCACTCCGTAAAGGTTGATAACATTTTGCCATGGCGTTTAAATGAAATTGACAGTGTTTGTGAGAGGCCGGTGTGTATTAAAAGTCTTTAGATCATCGGAAGATAGAACTATTTCCACTGATTTGACAAGAATGTCGCGTCTGTAGTCATTACAGTTAAGTGACCGAGTTTAGGAAGATTATCTTTTATTTACGATATTACGATGTGAATTTCATCTATAGAAAATATAAAATATTTTAAAGTCTGATGTTGGTATCGTTGATAAAACTGTATCTATTTAACAATCTATGAAATCTATAACCTTGTGAAAAAAATTTCTTCGTAATAGTAAAATTAAAATCGTTGAAATCCAAATTCATGCAAAGGGTACAAGTTACTGAATGTACACTCCATAAGATGAAGAAAAAAAAATCAGAATAATCTCTTTCATCGTATATTTGAGTGTGTATTTGATCACATTGGATAGGTGATAGATATATCTAGAAATGAGAAACAATAACTATCATTACTGGCTTTATTTAAGTTTTAATTCCATGTAATAAATATTTTTGCATATTGAGAAACTGACTTATTACCAGTAAGTACATCATCGGGATATCTACTGTTTGCTGTTGAAGATTTCAATTGATTTATTTTTGTTCCTGATTTTGCCTTACTGGAGTTTTATAACAATATAAAAACAGATCAACAGCATGAGATGCACAGTTAGTGTCCATAGGAATTCCAATGGCTGTCGATATGAAATGTACCAAAAAGGAACAAAAATATTGTTGAGCAAGAAATTTAAGGTCTTAAGCATGTCTCCGCAAGGCCGGAAACAATGATTCTTATATTTCTGATGACTGAAAAAATCCCTGAAAGGATTACAACGAATGAATTCCAAACCTGAAATATCGAAGAACCATTCGATAAGGACACTCAAGTTTTTCTTTAAATGGTGTGAAAGTGTAGTATACAATGTAAAAATGGGTTAAAGGTTACATGATATGATTCATATACAAATCTGGGAAGAATTTTTTCAAATTGCTCCATAATATTTCATGGAAATCTTCATTATGTCTGTAAACATTCTGCAAAGTTTCAAAGATCTGACTGTAGGAGGAATTGATTTCACAAAATTGGTACCCTCTACATACAATGTTGGTGAAAATGACTGAATTTCACGATCCGGAAAATCCGGAAAAAATTCTTCGAATGCCTTCATAATCCTTCATGCATGTCTTCATTATGTTTGTAAACATTCTGCAAAGTTTCAAAGATCTGGCTTAAAAACTATAGGAGGAGTTGATACACGAAATTGGTACCCTATCTTCTCCGCTCGCCATAACGCCCGGACGCCACTTCACCATACTATAGCCCGGGTTTGCACTATGTGCAACCCGGCCAAAAATGATAACAATAAAAGGCAGTTGTTTTGCAATCTTGTCCAAAAGTAATTTACAGCAGTATTTTGATACACTTTATTACTAATTTTTTAATAATAAAAAATCCATTTGGTAGTAAAACAGATAATTCAGTGGTAATACATTTACTAGTAGCTGAGTTAAAGCTTGCACAATTTTTTGTGCATTACATAACAGGAACACTTTAATATTGAGAAGGCACTTGTAGCTGTTTTGCTTCAGCGACGTGTTTTTCTACATCTTCATTTTCTGATAATATAATAAAGAGAAAAGTGCTAGAATTTTCAAGTTCAGCTCCTAACGAAACCTTAGTTTACCTTAATAAGTATAATGAAATAAACCTGCAAGAGATAGACAGGGCAGTTGTTCAAAATCCCAAATGTTACTGAACATGAAAAAATATGATGTGCTCAGAGCAAACATTTTTATCCAAGAAAAGATCGAAATACTCGTTTCTCTACTATCAAATACTTCAGTGGTGACTTATTCGATCACTGAACGCTTTATACGTCATTCGTTCAACGTTTTGCTAGCTTCTCTTTAAGAAAAAAAAGGAGGAGCAAAGTACCTTTTCATAAAGTGCCCAGAGCAGTTTTACTCTTAGTATTTAGGAAAGCTTTACTGTCTATGAAGGTAAGTACTTAGATATTTCATTAGTGATATCTCGAATACTTTCCTCTGCTAAATGTTATATAGTGTAACTTATAGTAAATGAAACAGACTTTAAAACTCTGGATAAAATTCGAATTATAAGTTCGTCAATTTCCGTCAATTTTTTACTGTTGCAAGGCTGTTTCATTTTACAGTCCTGGCCTTGGCCCCGTACATGTTTTCAGTTCTAAGAATGTTTTCTTACTCAAATTCTTAATTCTCAATCACAATAAATTGAAATTTTATGCTGTTATGGCAACTGATTAAATTCTTAAAGCCGAGAATAATATTGACTCAAAAAAGTTTTATGGCAACAGGGCCTGGAATGTACATTCATAAATATAACATTTAAAAATTTAACTCTGCCCTTTAGACATAGCGTTTAGGAATGTAGAATTTAATACAGTGATTCATCAATACAAGTCGAGACGTTTTAGTATACGGAATTTTCATTTGTGAAGATGGATAATATAGACTATAATAATAATATTTGACCATTGTAAACAGAAATAATGTTCTACTACTAAGATGTATATTTCTCCATTGTAAACAGACATACTGTTCTCCAACTAAGATGTATTGATACATTAATATTACTAATCAGAGATTAACAAGATAAAATCAGAATATGTGATAAATCAATTATTGTTAATTATCGGATGTTCCTGGCACAAAGACAAATATACAATGGACAAACTGTTTCCCTATTAGTGTCAACTTAGACAGTAACAAGCTATTTCTGAGAAAATTTTATTATTGGCATCATTGGTAAATTGTGTAAAAACGGGAATCTTTACAAGGAAGAACTTGAATGAGCTTATTTAGATATACTACTTGCAAGTTCCAGTAGACAAGAGAATACGTAGTATATTTTGAGCATAGCAACGAAAGAGGAGAGGACGGTAATTAAAAAAAATGATGAGCTAAAATCTAGCAAAATAGACAAAAAGATTTCCAGCTAAAAGTGTAGCTAGTTGTGAGACTATTTCTACCTGATTTTGACATTTTGTTGTAGGTATCATTACTTCTACCAATTTAACAAGCCAACAATATAAGACCTTTAGTTACATGAATGATTTAAAAAAAAACTTCAAGAAATCCATACATAGAAAGACAACTGCTGTTTTTTATGTAAAAATTCTTATTTTATGTTTCTATTTAAATTTCTTGTCATTTTTGTCAGGATGATGTGTATAAACGTAATATCCTAAAGAAGACTACATAGTAGCAGGTTTTAGTTCATAAGAATACATAACGTATGGATTTTACATGCGTAAAATAGTTCATAAGAATACATAACGTATGGATTTTACATGCGTAAATTTTAGCTTTACCGTCCCAGGTAGCTTACTTCATTCATCTGCATGTTCTGCTGTTGGGAGATTATGTTTTGTCTTATTTTTTTTTTGCCTTGTTAAGATTTGTAATTTTTGGATTTGTCCATTGGTATTTTTGCATTCATTAAAACAACTTGGGATATATACTCTGAAATAAGGACACATCAAACTCACCTAATAGAATGTGTCAAATGTTCATAATAAAGTTCTTTACATAAGCTTAACAGCCTTATTATTCATTTTGTCATTAATAAAGTCTAGCACTTATATTTACTGTCATTATGTAGAATATCGTCGTTAAATTAGTTTTTTAATTACGGAAAATATTTGATAGGGAATTATAAGGTCCAACGGAAAACAATAGCGTATAAATAATTCAGGCAATTGCTAATGCACGTGACATTCACCTGTACTAGCCAATCAGTTTAATTGACAGTCATTTGTCTGAAATTTCCCAGGTGTGATAGGTATTCCTTGATCTTACAAACATTAAAATTATAAAGTTTCTCTGGGATCTGTTTTGATTTGACTCGTGCCCGATCGAATGTTTGCTCTGATCAATTTATTTGATGATTAAGTATTACTCCGTGTACTTATAATCTCGTGACAAGCAGACGATCATTTTCTAATTATCCATGATTATTCTAACTTATTGTAAGGTGAATTGAGCTATCCTATTTTCGCAAATCAATGTTTACATTTCATGTTAAATATTACAAAAATGGTAAATTAAGAACCATATTTTGTATTGCTATTAGTATAATATGATAACGAAGGGAGCACAGCGTACTCCCATGGGAATCTCAAATAGCTCAAGTGTAAATCGTAAAGACACTTTTCTTAATAAGAAACTAATGATCGATGTTAAATGTTCTAACCTTGCTCACAATCCTTTACTTTATATTTATTGTTTTTTATTGACAAAATGCAAGGATACTGAAAAGCATAGAAATTACACTGCAATATTACATATTTAAAAAGGAGTTAAAAAGGTGGATGTCTAAATGATTGATATTGATCAGAAATAGATAAATTTTGAATGAAAAATACTGTTTGTCCAGATGCATTCATGTCTTTTTCAAAAGAGTAAAAGCAAGACCAAAGAATGAAATGTCAACGTACACCTAAATTTAAAAATACCGTGTTAAAATACCTTATCCTAATTAACTAGATCATGTGCATTTTGGTTATTTATCTCTCACAGATAGTTCTAAATAATGCATTAACCAATCTAAGAAAACCATAGCTGTCGGGTACAAACTGTTACATAAGAGAACAAAAAATCAGAAATCTGACTCCGTAACTTTCGATGCCATTTTTTCATGAAGTTTAGGTGAAATAGACAATAACTGCGAGAGGCCAGTGTGTTTTTAAAATCGTCAAATCATTAATTTATTTGAAATACAACCTAGTTTAGATGGATCTTTGAGATGTTTACTTTTTTTTTTGTACGACCTGACCTTTAAAATCAAAACTATACGACAAACGTGATAACAAATTTTTCTATTGTGAACTTTCCTTTGCGATATACTTGTGTCACCTAAGTATGGACTACATTCCTCACTTGATCCGCTACTCTAACCTTGTGTCCACTATAGATAGAAGATTATTACGGTCACAAACTACTCGGTCAAGGCTATGTCAGGCCAAAATTAATATAATTTTTTGTGCACCATCAAGAGTTGGTTGACCATTATTGAGTGTCTATATAACAGACGATTCGTCATTACCGGTTAACCTTACCTATTCCCCACTTGTTACTGGTTTGAACACTGGGCATTACGACGGGTTCCACATGTGAAGCACGACATTCTTACCCTTCCGTAGCATCTGATGTCCCTCCCGGATTTTATGGGAGTTCGTGTTGTCCTAGCTTTAGTTTTCAGTGTTGTCTGTTTTTTTTTGCTTCCACGTTTGTGTTTGTGTTTGATCATTTTCTGGTAATAGTCTTCTCTGGTCCACTGGATTAGTGATTTACGAACGTAATCTTCTTATTCCATTTACAATATAAGATAGCATGAGACATTCCGTTTGTTACAAATTCTGTTTCCGCTAACACCATCTCATAAACTCAGGTGTTCGTATCAATGATGACACCTCTTCAAATGTATTTTATAATTCATAGCATCTGTACTCACTTGCAGGAGAGTTTTTGTAACCATAATCACCGCTGCAATAACGTGCAAAGCGTACAAGTTGCAAACGTCTACTAAATGTAGAGGTATTAAATATCTCATTTTAAAAAGCGACAATTAGAAATGGGAAAATTTAGTCCTTTTCAAATTGCTGTCTCCGAAAGATCTGCAGCATCTTCTGCGCCAACAAGATATTAACACAGAACTCTACAGAAAGACTGCATGGTTGTCAGAGTATCATCTTTGAAATTAAAAGCCGAAGACTGAAATGTCTAGGGCATGTGCTTACAATGAATCAGAACCGTATACATAAAGTAGCACTCAGATGGACACCACTTGGAGAGAGAAAACCTGACAGACCAAACACCATCTGACAAAGAACTAATATTGCTGAGTTGGTAGAGATGAATTAAAGATTTTAATTAGTATATGTTTCTACTTTGCCAATCTGAAGATAGAGAAGATTTATAACAACATTAGAACCTGTCAACAATAAGGTAAGTATGCAGGAAACACAGGGAATATAAGTCAATATAAAATGTTCCCAAAAGAAACAAAAATGTTGTCTAACATGGTTTAAGCATGTCTCAGCAAGTAACATAAATGTAATCTTTATAGCTCTCATAAACAAATCAAGGCTTCAAAGGAAATCAACTAATGAAATCCTATACTGAACTTTACTTGAGAACCATCTAAACGGACAAGGATTTTCAACTTGTATTTTTAAATAAAAAATCACAAGGTTTTCAGGTCCAGAATTACAATGGTTGTAGTTGTTAAACTATTGTCGTGCAGTTTAAACTATACACAGATATCAAATGAGTTCCAACAGAAACCGTTGAAAAAACATCAAAGTAAAACTCTGATAGTTGGTATGATAAAAAATGATACTGTAATTACCACGTTTTCGCTAAATGCATTTCCATCCGTACTTCGGTCCCTTGAAAAGAGTGTGATGTGTTAAATATCAAATGATTGAACAATGAAATAGAGTAAGCTTTCAGTAGTCTGGATTAAGCCTTCAGTGGTCCGATTATGTTTTGTCTTTTTCCGGGATAAAGCACATTTTAATATAGGAGAACATGTTCATTTTCCTGTTTAATTTGGTAAGATAGAACATCTAAAGTTGAGGTAATCATTTGTGGTCTCTCAGAAATAAAATGTAATTCAGCAAAATACAACAGTGACTATCATAAATGTTTGTGGAAATATATATATGACAATGGCGATAGTTTATAACTATTTTGTATGTTTTCTAAGTATATTAATTAAGAAAATTGTGAAAGCATCATAGATGCATAAGCCGAGTTGCATTCCTACACTATATCAATCTGAAAGTCAATATCTAAGACAATTTTGGTACGTATCTGTTGAGGAATGAAAGTGCTAGTGTTCTAACAATGATAATTTTACTTTTTTTACATCTTCAGAGGACATACATGTAACTCTGATAATCTGTCTGAAAAATCTGGTTTTCGAACTTGACTGAGATACTGTTGATCTAAAGCTTCAGTATAAATTTGGTTTGAATCT
>JAOXYI010000013.1:5430770-5441357 GCA_028566495.1 Lithophaga antillarum
AATATAAATAACCGTCTATCTAGAAAATCGTTATAGCGGACACAAACCTTACAGTAGCGGATCAGCTGTGAAATGTAAACTCCATACGCGATGCTGGTATATTGCTAGTGAGAAAAGGAAAGTTTACAATTGGAAAATCGTAATAATACGTTTTTGTCATGTAGTCTTGATTTTAACCGTCTTCCGTTTTTTATCAATAGATATTAGTCACATAGTCAGAATACATAATTATGAATACTAAATTACTAAATTAAAGCATACTACTAAGTCATCTTTTGCCTTGTATATTACTATATTCACACACACACACACACCTTAATGCATACGCAGATTGCTTGTATGGTTCTGCTAATTGTATCTGATTTTTGCACTTCATAGCTATGTTTTGTTAAATGCAAAGGCGAGTACATAGTTACCTTTCGATAATCCAATTGTTAACCAAAACGTGTTCGTTTCCTTGCCAACTGGATTTTATGTTTTCTCTCGTTGTTGAAGGAAATAACTTGAAGTTAGTTAAAGCTTTCACTTTAACGCACAAAGTTGTTGATTTTTTTCATATTAGAATCGTCATAATTCATGGAAGCGATAGATTTGTTGTCATTTTAACAAGGGATAAGCATTATATTCGTAATATTTTAACATACGAATACCCATGTTAAATTTTCCAACAAATCTATGGCGGCCACGAATTATTTCTTAAATATAAAGTACTTAGTTGAAAATTGTATATTAGAGGTAAGCTGTTTATGCATTTTATCTTGAATGTTGTGAAACCGGTTACATCATGCCAACATTCAAAAATGAACGAATAAATGTACACCATTCAATAGTTTACGTGGCTTCGAGATCCTTGTGTGCCCTTAATCGTGATAGTGATTAATTCTTCAAATTTACTTAAACTCTTTATAATTCCTAAATCTGTGTAGTGAATATTAGCCTATTACGCTCAACTTCTATACGGAGCACATGTATACATGTTCACATAATTTTCACGATTTTTCATGTGAATGAGCAGTAACGTGAAAATTACACAATCATTTCAACGTGATTTTCACATAAATAAGCATTAACGTGAAAATCACATTACTTCTTTTTTTTAAAATTTGTGTGGTTGTCACTTACTATGGTTTCTTGTTTGATTTTTATTATATTTTATTTTTTGCCTGTGATTCATTTCAGCAAAATAAAATAAGTTTTTAAAGGTTATTTTTTATTCAAGTGATAATCACGTTAAATTTTTACGTGATTTAAACGTGAATTTGACTTCGTGCGAAAATTACGTTTAAAGTTTCACGTGATTTTAACTTCACATCGAAATCACGTGAAATTAACATGATTTTCACACGAAAATGTTTCACGTGATATTTATGTTCATGATATTCATGCAATCCAAACTGTTCGTATACTTTGATCTGTCATCTTTGGTATATTACTTTTTATATTTATGCTATTTTATTATGATTTTCACATTGAAATCACATTAACATCACGTGATTTTGTATGTCAATCTGTATAAGAGTTTTGTTGCTTCCACTGACGACCTTCCGACATGTAGGTGGATTTGAGTGCGTACAACTACAAACTAACATTTTCCAATATAAGCATTGTTTATCTTGATGAAGACAGTGCTGTGGCATGTCTGCTAAGACTGGATTCTGATCAACCGTAATTCTCTTATTGATTATACAATACCTTATTTAATTTGAAATATTAATTAAAAGTGTTGTCACGCCGGACAGAAAAAACAAACTAGCTGTGCGTTATTTCTGCGAGTTTTACGAGCTAAGTACATTGATTAGAACCTAATACGCCAAAAATTGAATGAATAACGTAGAAATCGACGGAAATTTATTTTCCTCGTTATTTTATTACGCGATGCTGTCAGTAGCAATAACTAATTACAAAGTTATAAACAGCGTTGTATTTCCTACCCGCAGTAAAACGACTCCTCAAATGACAAACCATTAGCCGACTGGAAGATTAATGAGACCCCAAAATTTACCGTAAATAGGAAAAAACGACATTCTTTTACAGTGCTGTTAGCGATGCCTTAAACAATTTTATAAGACATAGTCGATTCTGTCAAGTGTAAAGAGTGACATACAGTAACAACTCATTTCATATCTACATAGTGTCTGTTAACTTACATGTCTTCATAACTCTGATCGCAGGGAAACGTACTGGTAAATAGATGTTTGTTGAGATTTTTCTTCGTTTTTTTAGTAATACAGAAATGAGAGTTCTAAACCACCAAACAATTTACGACGTTTAGTGGATGTCTAAAAACAGCAAAAAATTTACGAGGTCGAATTGAGTAGGGTGGCGCAATTTCCTTGTGAAAAAAAATCGGTGCTAATTCGTCGACGAGACGAAGAATGGAATAGAACGGTTAAATGGTGGAAAACGGTGCGGAAACGAGCGAATCGTGCAAATCGCGAAATAATCTAAACGTATCGAAGTGGTGTGATGGACGATGTGACTCAGAAAAAAACAAAAACGAGTGGAATTCATCTAATCAAGTCGCGATCGAGACGAATCGAAGTAGAGGAATGGACGCAACGACGTGGAAAGAAAAAAAAACGAGTGGAATTCGTCAAATTACGACGTTAAACGCCAACGTCAAACGTTTCCAATGTCAAACGTTCAAAGTTTTACGTCAACGTCAAACGTTCCAACCTTAAACGCCGACGTCGAACGCTAATATGGTATTGTATAGAGATTACAATCGTTATCATAATTTTCTAGACAAGGGGTTGCTGTTGTCGAGTGAACTATCGAATATAGAATCGTTTATTCAACATTTCTAACCACTATCGTAGTCCAGCCGTTAGCTTGCTTGTGTAGTATGCGGGAGGTCAAGGTACAAATCCCAGACATATCAACCAAAGACTTGTAAATTGGTACTTGCTGCTTCTCCGCTAAGCTGGTATCATTTAGGAGTTAGAACAAGGACTGGTCGTTTTGAAGTCAGTATAATGCGTCCATGAGGATGAGGATGACATGTCTAATTGCGGACATTTGGCCCGTATTCATAAAACCGCTTAAATTAAGAAATATGTACGGAATACTAAATTATCGTAAAGGAGGAAAATAAATCTTGCAGTTCGGAATAAACTTTAACTTAAGATGTTTTATGAATACAGGACTAAGCACTATAAAATCCAGTTTAGTCTGCTGGTCCAATACAAAGAGGACTTTACACAAGCATTACACAATATCATTACCAGTTTTCGCCATAATGCTGACTTCGGATTAGACAATAATCACTCACCCAACAAATTCTACGGTGATTTATCACTTGATTACTATATGTGTAAACGTAGCAACTATTTTCCGTGTCAAAGATTCATAGCCTTCTCTCTTCTTCATTTTTTGACTGACACACAGACTTTGAGCACTGGAATTTCACGATGAGCGTGCATCCAATTAAGAGAAGCATATCGATGCACCTTTTATAATTCCTTTAATGTGTTACAACACTTACATTGTGTATACATCTGTGCTGATGAACATTATTTGTTTTTATTATTAACACAAAATAAATAAATTGATAAAAATTAAATAAATAAAATAAAATAAAGTTGTAAATTCTTTGTCTTTGGAAATATAAGTAGATGACATGTAATATTTTTTTTTCGCAAACTATTTAGTTTCAGAATGTTTATGGTGTGTCTTTAACTTATTTTATCATGTTTATGTTATTTATTGTTAAGCTGTTGTATTTGCAGTGATGTTGTTTGTCTTTTCTGAGTTTTGGTTTCTGTCTTTTAAAATATTCCTTGACATTCTACAATGTCAGGAATTTTGCTTTAGATCATTTGAGGCTTATTGTACAAATGTTAAAACGATACAGTGATTTAAAAATAAAGGGAGATGAATTGAAACAGAAGGTACGTTATATCTAACATTCACTAGAACCTCATGAATTGACAGTTTCAAGTTCTATTTGAAGTTTATACTGGAAATCATAAATCTCTTTTACTTTTGATATGTGATTCTGAAAATTATAATTATGATTTGAATATAAATTTCCATATGAATTGTGTATCATACATTGCTCTTCATCAGTCAGATTATAGTATCAGGAATTTCAAGTAGAAAATTAACTTGCAAATGTTTATTTTTAAAGGTCATGTTTTAATGTACAGTTATTTTACTGAGGTTTGGAAACAATGCAACTAAATCTATGGTGACTCGTGTAAATTTATACATTTTATAAGTGTTTTGTACACTGGCAACGGAAAATTCAAATACAAAAGGTATATTTAACAAATTTTACTGGGAATAGTTCATCCTCAGACAAGGTACAGACGGACTTCTGTCATTCATAATATGGTAAGAAAGCAGTAAATCTCTGCCAGTCCTTTCAAGGTCAAGTGTGACTTCAGAATTACATCTACTTTCACAATTATACATTTTATGTGTTAATTTGTGAGTGAGAATCCAGGTCAATGGTGAAAATGTCCGTAAATTTGAATATAATTTTAGTGAAGTTACAATAAAGTAAATTTTCTTTTCCATAAGGTGTATATTAAGTGTACATGTTAAGCTATCTCGTGGTAAATCTATTTGGGAATATTATTGTAAGAATGTTTTACATTGTTATTAGTAATAAGTAACATTTTTAACAAAACAACCAAAAACTCTCTTCATCATTGAAAGTACACGTTACATGTAAGACTACACACCTTTTTTCAAAAATATGTTATGGTATTTTACAAACATAACGACAAAGTGTTAAATTTTAATGCATTTTAATAAATGTATTAGCGCGAGATTGAATCCGTTAACCGACATCCTAGGGAATTGTTGATGACGAGTGTAATTCTCTGTACTGTGATTTAATCATTCAATCAAATTTATTTTAGCCTGTAAAACATAACATTTAGAATGATATGATCTTTGAGCAATCATCTATGTAGAATAATAATGGATTGTAATATGAAAAACGGTTTTATTGCCGATAATAAGCACTTCATATAATGAAAGATCTCTACTTTAGCTAGTTAATTAACAAGTCCAGGCTAAACAATATGTCCATGTATCATTAACGCTAGCTACCAATGTTGGTTCCTTCGAGAATCTCTAGCAATGATGCAGAACTCGGAAAGAAATGATAAAAGCTATCACTTTTCAATACGTAAAACTTTTAATTTCAAAAATTGTGTTTAGTTCCCAAGAGTGCGTCCTCAAATCCAAATTATGTATTTTTGCCCTAGGATAAGCTGAGATTAGTAATTATATCGTTCACAATTGATAGGAATAGCTGAGGTTGAATTTCGTCTCTCTGGGCGGAAGAATTCATGGAATATAATAGATTGGATATTTACAACATTTGTTATTTGTAAGAGTTAATGTTTTATTTTTCATTTTGTAATAGGTTGTTACGATTGATACTAATTCTGCCAGGTTATTACAAGAAATTGTTCCCTTGAGAGGTAACACAAATTGACTTGTTTGACACTGAATACAGTGATTTAAGGGGAGATGACTCGAACAAGATTTCATCTTCATTAGAAAATGGTTTCCATGGATTTTTTTCAGTAAAAGTTACTTGGCCTATTTCAGTGTCCTGTTATATGTAACGTACAAGACAATTTTAAATTGCTATTTCTAAGAAATGACTATAGTGAAAGATAACTAGTATGTCTTCAAGTGGATGACCTCGGGTAGATTACAATACCAGTAGTCGTTCGTTAAAAATACATTTTGTATTTCATAAAAACAGTCAATCTGTCTTTTTTTTTTTATTGATTTCTTTTTTCAATTCTTTAAATTTAAGCTTGTAATATCTGAATGGACAAATAAATAAATAATTGTGATTGTGTATGGAAGATAAATGGAAGTAAGGTACAGAGGAAAAAAGATGGTTTCCATGACGATACTTTGAAAAGAAATCCCTATACAGTTTAATTAGATTCTAATTGGAAATTTGATCCACCGTGAATCTTTTGCTAATAGAAATTAAACAATATGTATGAGTAAAATCCTATTTCAATCATAAAAAGCTGATTTGATATGAATAGAAGTGACGTTAAATGCTGAATAACTGTGTTGACACAACCCACTTCAATTGCCTTCTCATATCAATCTGTATTCAAAACTAATAAGATCTAAATGATATCGGCTATAAACACTAACTAGTTAATTACAACTGAGTGGTAAACCTTTTAACTATTTTATTGAAATGAGATCAAACACGTAAAACAGCTGATTGATAGGCGGAGTACATTGTCGCAAACTTCATGTCAGTCCTCGAGAGAGAAAACTCCACTAATACACTCTTTTTATTAGAATATTAGCAGGACGAAGTGCCTTGAATTCCAATCAGTTTTGCCCTTATATTACTTATTAATTCTATTCCCGAGAGATCCGTTTATACAAATTGGTAGTCAATTAATTGTATGCAATCTAAATGTCATTTCAACTATTTATGTAGACAATTTTCCAATTAGCGACTAATTGATTACCAGGATGATAATTAAAACGACACAAAAAACTTTATTTTGAAGTCCTGTCACAATTTTGACCTTCAGCTTAACGCTTCCTGTATTCTGAAGGGATCAATCCATGCTCAGTATGTTAAACAGCACGCCATACCAGATTAACAATAATATCTAATTCCTTACAACAACCTGGTCTAAAAATGGTACAAAAGATAAAAAGTGGTAAAAATCGACCTTTGCTGTACAAATTCTCATTTGTCAAGAAAAAGAAATGTAAGCTTAAAATGAACCGATAACTGACAATCAGCATACATACTTCTAGCAAAGAATTAGTTTTTCATTCCGTGTTGTCATAAATCCGGGGAAATGAAGGACAGGTTGCGATAAGATGGTTTTTCGGCCCATCGTAGAATCCTGTTTTACGTATTTGAAATGGAAGAACATTTAATTGTTGTATCAAATTCAACTTTTTTTCAACATCCTCCTTAGTCACACAATGACGGTTGGAATTTTGAATTTGTGTTCTATGCATAATCTAATCTGGATGAAAATAAGGAAGTCTTTTGCTTAAAGATCATATGCAGCGTTTTTGACGCACTACCTTTTATATCTCTCTTTGGTAGTTTTAAAGACGCTTATTTAACAAGTAATATTTATTTTCCATTTATTAGCTCTTTTATGCATTAATTTTATGACAAAAAATTTCCCGCGCAGATAGAAAACGAGCGCTTGCATGAATTTTCTCCCTTTCTTGAAGTTTTCAAAGGGCACATATGACGTCATGGACGACGGTAATTCGCACCACACTGATTAGTGCCTTTTCGCGGAAAATTTCAAATCACAAAAGTAGCATGGGCTTTCAAGTTCCATTTCCCCTAATGTACGTATTATTTCAAGGAAACTACTTTTGGGTTAAGGAAATAGCTTTCCTCTTGTTTTAAAGGGAATGGACCTGTTAAACTAGCATTTAAAATTGCTTGTTACAATGACCGTTAACCTTCGGATCTGTCCATGCTTTTTCGCGAAGAAAACTATTTCCGCGAGGGCACATATGACGTCATATTGAAGCGCGCTTTCAGGGGGAGCTAAGCAGTAGTCTTTTTTTGTGTTTCAAAAGTTGTTTTAGCTAATAACGGCAAGAAAATGCAATTTAGGCATACGAAATTTATTTAGTTCAATTTACCGTATTCCACGCTTTAAAAATACATACAGAAGCATACATGTTCAAAAATCGCTGCATATGACCTTTAAGCCATTTAATTACTGCGACTTCAATTGTTTGATGATTTAAACCCTAGAAAATGCTGCTACAAAATAGCAGAAAAGTGAAAGACATTTGCAAGTTCAAAAATCATAAAACCATACTCACTGATGAAATCAGCATGCATGTATGCATACACCCTTTGCAAAACATATAAAGTTTACAATCAACATTTTATGTTAATATAAGTTTGTTTATAGAACAATTTTGTGCATCAATGACCTATATAACACTTTTTTCCAATGTCCTAACGTGAAAAGTTTTGTACTCCAATTTTCTGGAATACTTCGGAAAAAGCAAGTACGAGATTAACTGACAATATCAGTCACAGAATTTCTGAAGGGTGCTGTTAAAGTAAATAACTTTAAGATTTGCAGATATGATTGAAACCAGTCTAGCTAACGCATAACACCAGATGATTCTTGTAAAAAAAATAATAGAACAGTTGGAATATATTTGTACTAAAGAGTATAGAAAAGATTGATCTGAAGAAATAATTGTATCATAAACAAAGAAATTTCTATATTGTAAAAAGCGTGCCAAGCTGAATAAATAATTCTTTGAAGTTTGGACAATAGTGTCAAAAATAGGAATTTTACACTGCAGATAAAATAATTAAGACAGATTATCATTATTTTATTTCATTATTCATTTTAATTCTATTTATTCAATTTTTTAAACAGTCGGGATTATTAGACAAAAGATCTTGACTTCAACTGTGCTCGTCCATATATGTCCAAAAGGCACTTTGGTAGGTACGAAATATAGGGTATAGGTAGGAAAATTAGTAACAAATATTGTCTTTCAGCCTAGCACAAATAAACTGTTACATGATATTTTCTGATCTTATCATGTATTTAACAGTTTCTGCTCGATTGATGTTTATTATTATGTCTTCAATTTAAATCTTTATCGTTGAAACATTTATAGTTAAAAATAACTCAATAAAAAAAATAGAGATAAACCCAATGCATCATTTAAATACTTTCTGTCGCTAATAACTGGAAAATCCGCTTGATTAAAAAGATAGATAATAAAATGCCAGAGGGTTTTTGTGGTTGGCCAACCCGATCTGGGATGTGAAAGACAGAACATCTGGTCTCATTAATTTATCTTGTAGTATTTCGGATTTTCGTTTTTGAAAGGGGAGGGGGGCTTTTGTTTTCTTATATGTTTATTCGTATATGTCTTGTTGTTTCATCCTAACGTACATTATCGTGTCATATATTTATAAACATTTTACAGTTTTCCGATTTATTCTTTGTAAAACTGTATATAAATGAAACAGTGATAAAAATTTGCCATTTTTCCAAACATACTTTCGCTTAGGGCAAAAAACTAATACGTACATGTAGCAGCTCTATTCACTTTTAATGGTGTAATTTTAGTTGCAAGTAGGAAATAGACAAAAAATTATTTTCAAACTTAAATATTTCAAATAAATTTTAAACACAGAGAAATGGAGAAAATTGACATTCAAATCTAAATTCAAATCTAAATTTTTTACTTTAACCTTATTCTGTTTCTTAATGCCTGAATAATTCTTTTTTTTTCAGAATAAAATAGATAAATAAATGAATTTTTATTATATATCTTAGCTACCATCCTCAAAAATAAATTAATGAACTTCGTCAAAGATAATTTTTGATCAATAACTTACTGAAGAATAATTTTACATGAATGATAGGGAAAAATAACAAAATGTTCATAAATATATGGCACAACCCTGTATTTTTAGTAGTCTGCTCTTGTCATAATTACTTTTTTAATCTGAAATATAAAATGGAAGTGATCAAATATTTCCCTTTTTCTTTAATCAACACTCCTACAAGCGTACTAGAAAGTTCTTCATATCATATGCAGTCATAATTTCAGCATGAATATTTGCCGTTATACAGTAAAATTGATACTACATTTAAAGGCTAATGTTATTCTTCACCGGACAAATTAAATAGGATCAGTTATATCAAGTTATCCACATGATTGAAGACGTTACTACTTGTAGGTTTTTTGTTATACAAACTCCGTTAACTTTTTTTTTCAAATAATTTTCAATTAAAATATATGTCTGTAATTGTAATTAAAATTGTAATTTTAAATAAATTTCAGGAAGGGCTATTCTGACAGCTACACAAATAGCAACAGCCATGTATGCTAATAAATTCCTCCTCAATCAGGAGAATATTACTTTTTCTATACTTACTGCTGCAGTAAACGGTCAGTTAACACGACTTTAATAGAAATAACAACGGTGAAACTCCTTTCTGAGTACAGTATAGATATCCATATTTTTTTAACTTGTTTAACTGTTTCTATGTACACAATTAGACAGCAATAACATCCATCAAATACATCTATTTCACTGACAAGAAAAAAATACACATTGTAATAATCCGATTTAGTCAATACGAAATTTGCAAATTCTAATGAAATGTACACTGATTTAAATTACAACCAAACAATTCGTCGTAAACTATCTTTCTGAGTTCGACAAGGCTTTTTTCCCATTTTTTTTTATCCTTGTTCTGTAAAGTTTCTTCCAAATGAAACTGTTTCACATAATTTTTAATAGACTTTCACTCACTTTTATCCGATTGAAAAAATTCTTTGAAAAAAACTTAATTATACCTGGAAAGGAAAAGTTATATATATATATCGACCTACAAGAACCAAGCAAGAAATTTAAACTACTTAAAACATATTTACAAAATAGAGTAACTGTAAAATAAATTCATGCTATTATCAACGAATAAAATTTGACCGAATTTTAAAGAAACTGATACAAAAAATTTACTATATTTGTATATTTCAAGGTAGCATAAATATTATTAACAATATTTCTTCAGAGGAATAAAATCTTCTTTTTTGCAATTTCTCAAC
>JAOXYI010000015.1:15821-28553 GCA_028566495.1 Lithophaga antillarum
AATAAGATGAAAGTTTATGAAAATTGATGTATGAAAAAAAGTTAATTATTTTAAATATGAGCAGCGAACATCCTTAACATACACACTGTCATTACAGAGTAAAGTAAAGTAAATTCTGGATATAATAAATTTTACTCGATACAGGACTATGAACGGAGAACACCAGTGCTATACGTCTCTGTGATAATGTAAGCTAGAGAGAGAAAATAGATCAAATACACGAATCGAAGGAATGATATGGCCGCAATAACATAGTATTCTATAATACACACACAAAAACATAATATTAATAAAAATAAATACAAAAGATTTAAATATCAATTTAAACTAATTCTCTTGACAAAAGAAATAAAATAAAACCCACGTCATCAAACAGGTATGCCCTTTTTATGAATGAGTCAAATGTTTTTTTAAAGTTATCCCGATTTATATTATTTTGGATCACTTCGGTTTTAATAAAATATATAAGCACTGTATGAAGTCGAATAATTAAATTTTATATACGTAAAGCAGGGAAGCTTTTGTTATTACAAGAAGTAGTAAAGTAAATAACGAGTAATATAATATTACATTTCGAAAACGAAAGTAGAAAATACGAAGGATCAGTAAATATATTGACTGTTATAGTAATTATCAACTAAAACCTTTTTCCAGAACTATCGAAAATAAACATACCTTAAGGCATGATGATTTACTTATGTTTGTCGGAGTCCTTTTTTTTTGTCATTCGCGTCGGCGAATGACTATATAAAGATAGACAAGACTTTACTTTGAAAATATAGTCTCTTAAACGTTTAAAGCGTCGAAAATTTTCTTCGTAATTGAGATTTTTCGTTTAGACGCTTGAATTTAGTCCTATTGTCAAGGACGGTGAAGTGTTGATAAAAAAGAATACTTTATACGAAAACTGTAATATGATGACAAATTACCATAAAATATGGAAGTGGAAACAAACTGTTGTATAAACAAGTTAAAATTGATAAATGTAAATTATATTTAATGTGAAAAAGTAAATCGCTAGTTACGTTTTATTTCGAAGTAGCATGTGTTGACATTGATGTAAATATACACTTTACATTAAGTCACGACCTACTGATGAAACAAAGTATGGGTATTCTGTTTCTGAGCTTAAAAAACAAATTAGGTTTATTATGTAAAAATATCGTTAAATTTACGACATATTTAGATTAATAAGACACACTATATCTATTCAACCTGTTTTCGCTATGAAAAGATGGTTTCTGTCAAGATTGTCACTTCATTTTCGTGCAATTTATTTTGATTTTGAGATGGTACCTATAAAGCTTTTATCATTCCTGGGGGTCACGTTTGAACAATCACGGTTGTTTTTTTCGCGTTTCAATATTGCATTGTGGGATCGCGCAAATTGAAAGTGGATACAGATATGGCTGGAAAGGGTAAGTAATTCTAAATTACACACAAAATGAACAGCATAAGAGGAAACAAGCATCAAGGGATGCCATATTTTAACGATATTTATAGCGGTAGACAATGTACTGTTATTGCATTGGTTGCTTTAAGCTTTCTTTCGTTGAAACTTGCAGGTCAATGGACTTCATCTGACATCGACAGCGTCGTAACAGAGAGTCATGTCAGATACATAGAAAGTATAATTTCTATGGGTATCCAGCCTAGGAATCTTCAACACAATGAAGTTCCTAATATCATTCGAAATCTTTTAAGCACAGGGACTGACGTGTCTCTTGCTATGGATGCAAACTATTACGGGGTTGTTGGTCAAGATGGGGATAGAGGTTCAGGGGCTTATGACTTTGAGTCGAGTCTAGTTATGGCCTTTTCTTCTTCTCCATTCGTAATTGCAACATTTTTAGATTATACTGTCGCTCTCTATTATTGTGAAACATCAGACACATATTACTTATTTGATTCACACTCTTGTGGTCCATTTGGGGAACGAGGAGATCCGTTTGGCACTGCTGTGTTGTTAGAATTTTGTGATTTACAAATGCTTCAACAATATATTATAAACACATACAACTCCTTTTCCTATGAATTTTCCGCTGTCATATTCAGACATTTCCCCAGAAGAGGATCTCCATCGGTCGATCATCCTTCAGTATTGCCCAATTTATTTACTGCAGTTCCTATTCAAGATTTAAGTTTTTTTAGTATTAAAAAATGTAGACATAAAAATGATTTTACTTCAGTCGCATACACCAGACATCAGAGGAATGCACATATAAATATTACTGAACAAAGCTGTAATGAAGCAGAGTGTGGTCCAGTACAGGATAAATTGGCATCACATGCGAATAATTTGTTTTCAAAATATGAGAAAAAAAGTGTAAAAACCAGGAAGAGGGGACATACAGCAATTTCAGTATCAAACATTGATCATAATCATACCTATGCGAATAATTTGTTTTCAAAATATGAGAAAAAAAGTGTAAAAACCAGGAAGAGGGGACATACAGCAATTTCAATATCAAACATTGATCATGATCATACCTATCATGAAGTTAATGAGCTGTTTGCAGTGAATATTGCTAACTCTGATAGACCTGTAAATATGCATGTAATGATGCCAGGAAAGCCTTTGAAAGAATTAACAGAGGTTTTGTTACCTAATTTTTTTCAAGAACCTTTAGCAAGTGATGCAAGTATGTGCAATTCAAATTCTAAACAAAACTATGTTCATTCAGTTGAAAGGTCAAATCTCTATGTAAAAGAAATTAATATGAAGCCTGAGTATGAGTGTAAAGTATGTAAAAGATTTTTATTCTACAACCAAATATACAGGAGTTCGTGTTCTTATGAACGTCATGGCATTGAGAAAAAAGATATATTATGTCAGTGGTGTATGAAAACCTTGAAAAAAGGCGATATGTGTTTTTTGGATTTTCAGCAAAATAATTTAAATGCTGGAGAAATGCCGTCTGAAATGAAAGCTTTGTCTGTTATTGAAAAGAGATGCATATCTTTAATTAACACTTTTTTTACCTTAATTGTGTTGCCTGCATATCCTGTTGGACAATTAGGTATGAAAGGGCTTGTAATTCATTTGCCAATGTCTGTTGATGATCTTGCTGTTAAACTACCTATATTTTCAAATGAATCAATGATTGCTTGTATGTATCCTTCATCTGTTAGTAAAGTGCCATCTTTTGTTGATTGCAACAAAGTCTTAAAAGCACTCCAGTGGTTGAAACTCAATAATCCTCTGTACCAAAATATTACAGTAAATATGTCTCCAAAGGATGTAATCCAATCTCAAAATTTACAGAATTGTGCTTTTGAAGAAATTGGTACTGTTCCTGTTGATTATTGCATGCCAAACCTTGCAATAGATGAAGTTTTAAGTTCAAAAAAGTTTTGCCTGTTGCAAGTGGAAGAAATGGTACTTTAGTTAATTTGACGAAGTTGGCACATGGTGAGGAAATGGCTTTTCCTACATTATTTCCCTTTGGAAAAGCTGGTTTTAATGCAAAAAGACCTAAAAAACTTACTTTGTTAAAGTATTATAAATCACGATTGTACAACATTGATGAACGGTGGCGTTGTGATATACCTTATTTATTGACCTCTGTTAATTCTTATGAAAAAGACGCATTGTTTCAGCTTGTATCAATATTTTTGAAAGTTCGAAAGCCAGGTGTATCCACAAATATGTTGCAAGTGCGAAATATTACATGTAGAAACGGAAGCAGCAATGCTGATATAATGAAAAATTCCTACATGTTTATGAAATCCTTAAGAGGTACAGCTGCATATTGGAAAGATGTGTTGTTCAACTTACTTGCAATGGTAAAAAATCTTGGGTCACCAACTCTTTTCATGACTTTGTCTGCTAATGACTACCACTGGCCAGAATTAGCTGATATGTTGGGAGTCTCAGTAAAAGAGTTACCAAAAGCAGTGAAACGTAATCCCCTGATGACTGCATTACATTTTGAAAGGAGATGGAGGGCTTTATTTAAACACGTCATAAATGGCCCTAATAAACCTTTAGGTGTAGTAAAAGATTATTTTGCAAGAGTCGAGTTCCAGTCTAGGGGCAGTCCTCATTTGCACATATTTTTTTGGATAGAAAATGCACCAACATTACAAGCTTCAAATAGTGAAGAAATAATAGACTATATTGATTCAGTGATAAGTACGTGCATACCAAATGAAAAGCAGCAGAATTTGCATAATTTGGTCTCCAAATTACAAGTTCACTCACACAGAAGAACTTGTCGAAGGGGAAATAAATGTAGATTTTCTTTTCCATATGATATTTGCAATAAAACAAGAATATTACCATCTGTTGATTTCAGTGAATCAAAAAAGTTTTATGTGACTAAACGTTCTGAAACAGATTCCATGGTTAATGCATACAATCCAACAATACTGTTAAATTGGCAAGCCAACATGGATATTCAGATGGTAAATGGTCCAATCAGTGTTGCTTATTATGTGTGCAGTTATGTATGCAAATCAGAGCCAAACACTTTACGAAATGCATTGTCTGAGACTATTCGTAACATAGAACAATCAGCTGAGCGAGTTTCTATTCGTAGTAGAATGTGCAAGATAGGATTTTGTCTATTAAAACATAGAACTTTAAGTAGTTAGGAAGCTGCATATCGTATTGGAAATTTACAACTGACTTGGTCATCTAGAACTTTTGTAAGAATTACTCCTTTCTTGCCAGAAAGAAGATATAAACGTCTTAAATCACAAGCAGATCTTGACGCACTTGATCCAAATTCAACTGATATTTTTTATAACAACATCATTGACTATTATTATGCTAGACCAAGAGAGCTACAGGATATGTCTTTATTTACATTTGCCAGGAATTATGAGGTTGTTCATAGTCAAACCCTGCATGAAAACAAATTCAAATTAAACATTCCAGGCACTAAATATTTGAAAAAAAGAAAGATTTCTTCAGTTGTAAGAATATCTTTTCCAATAAAAGGATCCGATGAATATTATTACAGTTACCTATTATTATTCTTGCCTCACAATGAATCCAAAAATTTAACAGTACAAGGTAAAAGTTATAGAGATATTTTCCTTACGAAATATTCTTCTTTTGACAAGGAAGCTGTGAATATAGGTTACAGATTTTCAGATTTAGAAAACCTTGTACATTCTATTCAACTGGCAAATTACAACTCAAGCTGTTTTGCTCCTAGTACACATGAAAATGACACTGAACCAGTAGTAGATGAAAGTTTTGGACAAATTTCTGGAATAGAAAATTTCAATGGACAACAAAAAAATAACAACGGTAGATACAATCTATCTGAGGAAGAAAACAGTGATACATGTACTAACAAATCTCAATTCATATCTTTAGGTAAGCATTCTATTGCGGAAAGCAATAATTTTGCTCAGGAAGAAAATCTTTGGCATAGAATATCTGTTTCTATTCCAAGTGATTACTATGACACCATAAAACTTTTAACAAATGACCAAAAAAAGGTATACAATTATGTGTCACACTGCATTCATTACAAACATGATTTCAAAATATTTGTTACAGGCGGAGCGGGGGTCGGAAAGTCCTTTCTGATCAAAGTGCTAGTTGATTTCCTTAAACTTGCTTCGTCTGAAATAAGTGGGCACAATCCTGTTTTAGTGATGGCACCAACTGGAGTTGCTGCACATAATATAAATGGAGAGACTATACATAGTGCCCTTAAAGTTCCAGTAGAACATAACTTTGGATTTGATAATAACGAACTTTCATCTGCATCATTGCACCAATTAAGATTAAAGTTACAAAATGTTAAAACAATAGTTATAGATGAAATAAGCATGGTGAGCTCAAGAATGTTACAATATATCCATAGTCGACTACAGTATGTAAAAGACAATGAATTACCATTTGGTGGAATAAATGTGATTTTAGTCGGAGACTTCTTTCAGCTTCGTCCAGTTAGAGGCCAGTTTGCATTTAAGCATTCCATATTATGGCCAATGTTTAAACCATTCTTATTGTTACAAAATATGCGTCAAGCTTCAAACCAAACATATGCTTCATTATTAAATAGAATAAGAGTTGGTCAGCTAATAAGTGAAGATATGGCTTTATTACAAACAAGATTATCTAGAGTGACAAATGGAACCACAGACTCATTTTTAGATTGTTTACATATTTTTCCCACTAGAGAACAAGTAGCTACACACAATGATAAGGCACAAATGTTGTTACAGGCAAACAACTGTTATCCAGGCATATCATTATTTTTCTGAGAAGGATATTGAGCCAAATGGCCCTTTAAACAATGCTTCTTTGATCCCAGATGATGATCGCATAGCTGGAGGTCTTCCACACATATTGTCAGTATCTGTTGGCAGTAAAGTTATGCTGTTACGTAATATTGCTTTGAATTATGGTTTAGTAAATGGTGCAAGAGGAGTTATTACAAGCATTGAGATTAATTCATATACTGGAGAAGCTACTCATATATGTGTAAAATTTGACAATGTGAAATCTTTGCCTGCAGGAATCATGTCTAATGATGGTTCTGTTGTTATTACCAAATACAGACAAGAATTTCTTTACCAAGGAAGAATGATTATAAGAGAAATCTTTCCTTTAGTAAAGTGTTGGGCAGCCACAGTTCATAAAGTACAGGGGTTGTCTTTACCTTCTGCTGCAGTATCATTAGACAGTAATATATTTCAACATGGACAAGCTTATGTTGCTTTAAGTCGTGTCCATGATTTACACAGCTTGATTTTGTTAACATTATGCTTCGATAAAATAACTGCAGACCCTTCTGTTATTGAAGAATATGCTAAGTTGTACCAAAACCTTCATGATTAATTAATACTGAACTAGACTCGTTGTACATAGTGAAAATAATGCTGTATCATATTTTAAGAAATGAGTTGTAAATTTTACATGGTAAACCCTTATTAAAAATGTACAGTGTATCTACTTTTTACTGACTTCCCATAAATGTGTTTGAAAACAGAAAGTCTTCATATTATACTAAAAACCAAACCCACTATCTAAATCTACCGTTGATTTTTTGCTCGAATTTGGCACAATTAGAGCGTACGATATGCCAATCAAAATAAGTCCATAAAAAGATGGGGTCACCGACTTCGTTTTGTAACTATCGCAACCTTAACTTTTACTAGTTTTGAGAATTAAAGAAAACTGCGACTTTGGTCTAAAATGACATTTCTTCATTAATACGCGTCGTAGCTGAATGAATCGTTTTGCAATATAAAGCATATACAAACAGCTTTTGTTGTGTCCTTTCAGAATGATATATTTTTACATTCATCTACAGCAAAATTATTTATTAATCATTTCCCACCAAAAAAAGTCTTGATATTTTCGTAAACTATTCAACGAAGAAAAAAATCTACCGTTGATTTTTGTCTAAAAGTTTGTATGTAACGAGATCATTGTATCCGAATCAAATTGAAAAGAAGAAAAGCATAGGTCACCGACTTGTTAAGAGAGATATCGGTATATTTACAACAAAAATTATGTTTGTTTTGCCAAACGGAGTTACCTAATCCTTTCGAGGCACTCTATAGACGTTACGTAAAAATACAAGTTGTGTTTTCTGGAAGTCAGAAAGCACGACGTAACAAATAGATTATGTCACAATAGCGCTGTGCGCAAAAACGATAGTGGGTTTGGTCTTTAAGTCTGAAAACTGCAACTTTCTACCTTTGAAAAAAAACTCTTATAAAAAATGCTTGGTGTGAAATAAAAAATGTGTAAATGTTTACAAATTCTAAAGAATGCTGAAATGTTTTTCTGCTGCAAAGACAAAAGTATTAGAAACTGAATAAGAAAGAGATATATTTTACAATATATATGCTTCATAAGTACATTTACTGTGCACTGAGAACAAAAAGTTCCTTGTATAAAAGTGCTACAATGAAAAAAAAAAGAACTATCCTCATGTGTTATATTTGCTTTACTTGAAAATCATTATAAAATGGAAAATGATCTCTTTTTGGAAAATGTGCTATAAAGTTGTACCTTTATACATGTAAGTATTGTAATTTCCCATGGGTAAAATTCTTTTTGCATGCCGTTGACTTAAATTTTTAAATGTATTCATAATGATACATGTATTTTGATATGGGGAAAACATACAACCTATAATGTTATTTTCCAAGCCTCTAGCTTTTTCATATTTGGGATGGGTATATTAATCTGACACAGGGTGAACAGGCAAGATGCCACGTTCCAAGGAACAACATACAAATATTTTCTTTTTTGATGCATTGTATGTTACATAATTTTTAGACCTTAGTGAAAAGTAAAGAAATTCAAGTAGCAGAAAATTACATTATAAGATTGGGATTATGGCATAAAGACTTTTCACAACACATCACCTTTATCATGAGAACTCATTCATAAATACATTTTTCTGCATTTTTTTTTTGTTTTTTTTTAAATTCTATACTGCAAAATTAATCTAGAATACTGACCATGCTAACAGAAAAAATGCATGTACAACTACAACAACATGTTCAAATACATGTATATAAACTTTTAAAGCCTTCCTATATGTTTACATGTATATTAATTTTAAATATTATATTACAGATACTTTAGAAGAATTAAAGCTTCAACCAGGAGAGCAGACAATGAAAGGATTCTACACAGTTAAATGTGTAGAAGTCAGTATGCCAATTACATACAAATCAGAGTCCAGAGGTGAATCAAAGATGATGAATGGGATCCTTGCTGACAGCACAGATTGTGTTAAATTTGTATTGTATGATGAAGCTAAATTCCCTCTGTTTAACAAGGGAGATTGTTTTGTATTAAATGACTTCATCAAGAAGCCAGACAGGTTAGTTTTATACCATGAAAAAGTTACATGACTATAGTCTATGCCTGTAGGATACTTGTCCAAAATAAACTAATGAAATACATCTATTGCAAATTTTCTTGTATAAATAAATTATTTTCTGTCACTTACCAAATATTTGTACAATGATCCTCAACGTTTGAGAATTACAAAATCTACAGTTTTTCCAATGTTGATTAAGTGTGGTACTTTGGGAAATATTCACCATGTTGTCAGATTTTTTGGATTAAGCTTGCGTTCCATGAGTTTACTAGTTTTTCTGAATTTTCTCACATCCCAGTAAGCTGGTCGTATAAAAAAAATTTAAATATTTCCAAATTCCATTGTTCAAATTAAATGTACTCGCAAAAAGTATAGTTACATGCAAATTTAAACAAATTTTCTTTATTACAAAAAAGAAACCTTCTATTAGGCCAAATAAAATAATAGATGTGGTTCCGGTTACCCGACCAACCCTATTTTGGAGCGTCGACCCTAATATATTTTATTGCTAAAATGAATAAGTTAATGTGTTTGATACATCTTTTCACAATATTTTCAGTTCATATAACCGCTACTCAGTGTAAACATGAATTATTTCCGGATTGTGATGGCTAAAAAAACAAATAAAAAAATAAAATAAAAAACTATTGCCAACCTATCAACCCTGATTTTTTTCAGCATGTAACCGGAACCGCACTTATTATTTTGTTTGGCCTTATGGTAAATTATGGTAAAGTAATTTTAAGGATCAAGCTACTATCATTTTCCAGAAGTAAAATACATGGTATTTTACAATTACATGTATTGCGTCTCATTTAGAGTAAAAACTTATTTTAAAGAATTAGTCTAGTTATAATTTTAGACATTTATGATGCCTGTATGCAGAGAGAAAATAACCAATTATACATAAACATACAGTCATCTAATATGATATATCTTTTTAAATTTTAGCACAGTTATCATTACCACAAAAAGTGATGTTTTTGTAACATCACCAGATGCCATTAAAGTTGTGGATGATATTACAGAGAGAATGAAAAAGCTGACAGGATCCAAAAACATGGATATAATGGATGCCTGCTCCTCACCGAAGAAAACAAGATGTTCAGTTGAGGGAAAAGTTATTCTGGTTAGTAAACAGACTAAATACAATAGAACTTTGGTAATCATATTAGCGCTGACATCAGATGGGATTTTTTACAAGTCTTTTCATCCAGACACTCAACAGTTTCAGATTAACAGGTTCTTATCTGAGACATGATCGAAGAATGGGCCATCTTTCAAGAGTTTGAGAAATTCAGGTCTTTTCATGAGTGGATCATAGCATAATGATTACAACGACCGTGAATTTCTTTTACAAGTGAAAAATAGCCTGTTCTTGGCTCTTGAACAAGTGAAAGTACCTGTTTGGTATGTGAATCGTCATGTGAATGTTGTACTGCAACAACTCCACTTTTCTCAGTTCTGAAAAAATCGCATTCAAAGTTCGAATATGATTTTCTTTTAAATCTTTGTAAAAGTGATAAATTTAAATTAAAAAAAGATATTTTAATTATAAAAAACAATCTTTCTATCTCATTTTGGCATATTCTTTGACATACAAATTACAGGAATGGTTTTTGTTTAAAATAACATCAGGGTTAAATGAAACACGGTTCAAAAGTTTTTGTGTCTTCTGTACTGAATTTGCTATTTAAGTATAATTCTTATATGATTTGCATATTGGGAAATACATTGATATGATTGGCTGAATTGACTTCCGGTTGCAGTTTCAAAAGTCGTTTATTTTTCGGTAAACGACGTTGACCGAACTATGTTTCAGTTCACCTTAGGGATTTATACGCCGACACAATCAAATGGAATAAAGAACGTTCAAATTAGATTACATTGGTCTCGTTTATACCTGGTCTCGTTTATACCCCAATAAATTCCTTTAAAATGGTGTTTAATCCTATAATGATTGTTCTAGGAGTACCATGAATTATGGAACCACAAACTATTGATGCCTGAGCAAACCATGAAATTTGGTTTCTATGCGTAAAAGAACTTTATTAAAAGGCAGATCCTATTTACAGACATTATGACAACATGAACTTTTTGTTTTCTTTAGAGTTCCAGACCTTGTACCAAACGGTTGTCATCTTCAAGTGAAGACAAAACCAGCAGCGTCAATATTGTTCTCTGGAGGGACATGTCATTGACAGAAATACAATCAGGGTCATATGTCCGTTTGATCAACTTCAATAGGACATCTACTTACGACAAAAAGACAAAGGGACAAAAGCCAGTCTTGGCTAATTTGACTGGATCTTCTATTGAGGTTAGTATTCATCATCAAGAAAGGTTAAAAAAAACAATGAAAATTGATAATCAGACATATTGATGTGTGTAATCACAGGTTAAATATCAGATTGTACATTTATATTCTTTTGTAGAAGGTTATATGAGTTTTAGTAAATAAAAAAAATCAATATTGATTAAGGCTGAAGGCCACAGTCTATTTAGGCCTAAAAAAAATGTTGTGTTTTGGGCTACATCCATAAAACTTTGAAGGGTCGGCAGGTAGGCTTTTTTTTTTTTAGCTGTCAATAAAAGCTATGAATAAAGAAGCTTGCTCATTAATGTGCTTACGTTTATTAAAAATCTTTACATAACTTGTATTGCTGTAGAATACGTCTGTGGACATCCTCTACTACAGTAGTCTTTTGTATCGGTTCGTAGTACACGTTGTGTACAATGTCAGGTAAATTTCCACTGTTGTATATTTCGAATTCTGCATTAGGCAAAATCAGAATCTTTTACGTTAGTCACAGGTTCTACACAACTTTAAACGTCTAAGATAGAGGAAAGATCAATCGTTGGGAAGGTCTTATAGAACGGCAACACTCGTGTGCATGTTAGGGTTAAAATACTGGAACAGCCGTAATCAAGTTTTTTGATTGGTTGTTAAAAATAAAAGCTGTATGTCGAGTAAGCACACTCAATTACGTCGTGTTTTCCAACTTTGTGATTGGTTATTTAAAAATAGGAAACTATTTGAGCAGAAGGGAAAAACACAACCGGGAGATTTGTAATTGTAAGACCCCCCCTCTGAGGGTAAATACAGATATGGGGGTTTTCCGCGTTTCCTTCACGAGGAATCTATGAGGATGGACATTGGGGCCCACCTCTTTCCCCCACAATTCTGTGGACTAAACATAATATATATCGATGAAACCTGAAACTTTTCCTCGGACATTTGGTCAGACTGTTTGGGAGAAAATTATCAGACCAACGCAAATTTCACCGGACTTTTGCCAGTGTCGGACGGAACTTGGGAATGACTGCCGGACACACCTGAGCAGCATCAATGCGATAAAACACTGAATGCGGTTTCCAAACCAGGCTGCAAATTGTTAAAAAAAGACTAGCGGGTGTTTATTTTTTTATATTTCCGTGTTACAACAGAGTCGGTAGGATTTTTATTATATTTTTTTTCAAAATGGTAATAAAAACTTTACGGTCAAAGGGTAAAAGACACGGTCGGTCAGGATACCGGAAACACAACATTTTTTTTTTACGCCTTAATAAACTCACATTGATCGATGCAAAGACTAATTGTTTTATTACCACAAATTAAAGGTGAAAGTGAAACCAAGTCAATATGATTTTTACATGTTTTAATCAAATTATGACGTCATGCACAAGTGAAAGCAAGTCAATATAGTTTTTTAATTGAACAATATCAGAATCAAAGGAATGTTGTGTGACAGATTTTAATCCAGCGAATGTTTTCAAATTAAATTAGTATGTAATAATGGACTTTGAATTTAGTAGGCTGCATATCATTGTTATCTTTGTTAATAACCCCCGAGGGTTTCCGGGGTATAGAAATAGGACCCAGGTTCTCCACCTAGCGGGGTACAACCCCTCCTAAACGGAA
>JAOXYI010000020.1:12515-23461 GCA_028566495.1 Lithophaga antillarum
TACCCATCACCTGACCTTGACCTCATTTGTTATAATTCACTTGCTTAATGTTATGTTTTGTGATTTGAACAGTGTGATAAATCACCCATATCAATATGTGAGGTTGACGAGACATATTTGCATGTCAAGTTTTATTCTTGGCAAAAGTGCAGTCTTTTTACTGTACTGGGATACAAGTAGTGGTATAATACTATATGATATCCATGGATACCTACCAGTATGTGTTTGTTAGCAAGGAAGTTTAGGGGAATGGGTAAAGCTTATGTTGCCTCCAGTTCTTTTGTTTTCTTTTTTTTTTTGCTCAATCACCATTGAAGGAATATTAACATGTTAGGAAATGAATAAAAATAAAATTTAACATGTGGGATACCTCAATAATTATGTACATGTAGTTTGTTAAATCTTATATGGAAGATAACAATCAAATGGTGTATTTCAGATATGATAGCTGTCCCAGATTTTTCTGCCGGTGCTATGGAGAACTGGGGACTGATTACTTACAGGGAGACAGCCATGTTGTTTGACCCAGATGTGTCTTCAGAAACCAACAGACAGAGAGTTGTCATAGTGATAACACATGAACTTGCTCATCAGGTAGACTGAGTCCATACCTGCTTACCGTCTAGATTTGAGAGACTTCTTCTCAAATCTCTCGAACCTGATCTCCTTTGCAGGAGAGAAAAATCTCCCTCTGTGCACATTTGTCATCTAAAATCTCCCAACTTGTTCTCAATTTCCTATTAGTTACTTTAATCACAAAAATGTTATTTGGTCTCCATATTATAACTAAAATTGGTAATTAAATATTTTTGATATGTTATTTTGATATTAACTTAAAGAATTAATTGAGTACCGTTAGATATTTCTGTCTTCATGAGGCTTGAAGTTTAATTTTGAAGTTGAAAAATAATGTTGCACAAATTTTCCAATAGGTTTTACTTACAATTGGTACATCTCCCTTTTGCAAGTTTCAAGAGGCTGGCAGATATTACTGACAGGAATTTACATAAAATAGTGGCCTCACTGGTGAAATGATCTAGGCAGTAGGTCACATTTACCTAACAGGTCACTAGCCTGTCACCTCTGAGGTTCCGAGCTTTGGCTTTGCTTTGGCACATGAAAGAAACAAAGATGTGCTTGACTTGAACCTTCAGTGAAAAATTTTCTGTTTACTTGCTGAATTTGTTGCCTGTTTTCCTCAGACCTCCCACCAGATCCTTGTTGTTATAGCTGAACCTTTTCACTGTTATGTGGAATTCTTTTCTGCATTCAGATTTTGTGTTACCTGTTTTGGATTCTGATGAAAAAAAAATAATTTACTGATGATTAGTATTTGATGAATTAAACTAAAGGTTTCACAGTGATATGAAATAATTTGATGGGTAGCTATAAAAATCACATAGGTATTCCATAAGACAGAATGTTTATGGTAAACATGATTTTATCATAATCTGAACTTGCATGAAGGCTTACAAAATAATTAGAGCAAGAATATTGTTTAAATACATACGAGGAGGTTTTTTTGCCAACTTTGCAGTCAAGTCACAGTTGATCAAATAATTGCACATGTTCACTGTACAGTATCATGTAAATTCACCGTATCACAGCACCTCAGAATGATCAGGAAGTTACACTTTCAGGGTTATTGCTGTGTTGTCCAGATGTGTGGCAACTAGTATTTTGGAAATTATGAATTGATGTACTTATTTAATTTCAGTGGTTCGGTGACCTTGTTACAATGGAATGGTGGGATGACTTATGGTTGAATGAAGGATTTGCTACATTTGTTGAGAATTTTGGGGCAGATCATTTGTATCCAGATTGGAAAATGGTTGGTGATAATCAATGATGTAGAGATACTTCATCTTTTTGCTCTGATATTTGATGACCTGTAAAATTCTGGGGCTTTAAAAGTGGAGAGGAAAGAAGTTGTTATGAAATGCAGGAGATAGTATAAATTTTACTTTTACTGTTCCACTGGGGAACAATTGAATGGCATTTATAAAATCAATACAAAGTCAGACCTGAAGTTTTTTTAAACAAAATTTTCCTGTAATTTTAAGAAAATCCAACTACAATGTAATAATATAATTTTATATTTTGCAGATTCATGTTGGATAGCTACATGATTTAACACAATTTTCATACTGCATGAATTCATAATGGACTAACAGAAAAAATTTATTAGCTAGCTGTAAACATTTAACAAAATTTCATGTGTTGATTGATTACTTGCATTTGTAACTTAAATCTGTCGTCTTCTTTTGTTTCCAGATTTGTAATTTTTGGGGGAAAAGTTGATCAGCATACACAGACATCAAGAAATACAAATTTTCTTGGAAAAAATTATCAAAGATCTATTAATCAAAAACTGCTGATAATTCTTTTTACCTTAGTAACATCAGGCCATCATAAAAAAGAGTTTTTCATATTATTTAAAGTAAGATTGTTACCTTAGCACCTTTATGCCAATTTAAAAAAGTGTCTGATATTATTTAAATTAAGATTGTAGGGTATGTAGCATAATTAATAAATAAATATTTTTCCTTTTCAGTTTGAACAATTTTCAGTAGATGTGATACAAGATGCCTTTTCATTTGATGGTCTTGTAACATCACACCCAATCTATGTCCCAGTTTCTGACCCTGCACAGATCAGTGAGATTTTCGATACTATATCATACTCAAAGGTAAGAAACATACATGTAATGGGTTTAAAAGATTTCTACTGCTAAAGAGGCATATTTTTACGCTACAGAATTTTGAAAGTGATTTTGTTGAAATGTATTAATTTATATGTCAGAGTTTGAATTTAAATTTTCTCTGCAACAAATATTGAATTTGATTTTTGAATAGCTAGTTATTGGATCACTGATGTACAAGCTTTTACTTAAAAATAAGTTTTGGTTTATCATCTTGCATCCACATTGTTCATTTCCACATCTACATCATTTATTACGTTTGATACTTCCTTGTTTGCCATAATGATGACCTTAACACTTGGCTTGCATAATTTCATCATCTTCAGACTCTGTCATTTATGAGTTATTTCCCCTTGATTTTAGGACAGTAGTACAGCAGGTTACCATTGTTTCAGTTGAAGATATTTTTCTTAGAAATGTTCTAATATACATTTGTACTTTTGCCTTTTTCTGATAGAACTTGAAGGTTGTCAGAAATACCTGGTATTCTTATGAAAGTAGAAGTTCAGTAGGCTAGCAGTCTAGCAGTCAAAGCTTGGTTCATTGCTTGGTGGCTTTCTTCAGATACTCCACCAGTAAAAATGTTTTGCCATAGTATTGCAGAAAAAGTGCTGAATGCAACATTGGTCCCACAGGAAGACAAATATTTACAAAGGAAGTAATTTTCAGCTCAGATTACATAAAAGTGGTTGTCTTTCTATGTAGTTTTAGTTCCTGTTACATGAAATTTCTGTTAAGATTAATTAATTTCTTAATATTATTCTCTCCTTAGGGAAAGTCTTACTAAAATTCCAGTAAATACCCTAATCCTTTTTCTGAATGTTTCGGTCGGAAGCCTCCTCTCTAATTGCTACATGGCATCTCCTTACAACTCAAAACATACATGTAGATTATTGGGCCAGAGGTCTTCCTCAGCACTTTATTTCTGTAACTGCTACATGGCTTTTCCTTACAACTCAGATGTTTTGAGTTGTAAGGAGATGCCATGTAGCAGTTAGAAAAATAAAGTGCCAAGGAAGGCCTCTGGTCAAAATGTTCGGAAAAAGGATTAGTGTATTTATTTATATATTTTCATTGTTATTATAAGACATCTTTGGTTTCTCCATTTCCACAATATCCCATCAGAATGAACCAATATACATATCTATTTACAGGGTGGAGCAATCGTCAGAATGATGAAGTTCTATCTAGGAGATGATACTTTTAAGAAAGGATTAACAGTAAGGACAGAAAGTTAATTGGATATGTATAAAATCAGTAGTTATTTTACAGGACTGGAACAACATGATTTTTAGTTGTGTTTATTGTTAGAGAAACAAACGACTTTTGTTGTCACAAGAATTTAGATTTGACACATTCTGGATTCTTCATTGCAACTTCTGTTTCCTGCTTCCGCGGCGGATTGATATTCACTGCAGTTCTCTTGGCGCTATAATTTAAACTTAGGAACTATACTTCGCACTATTGTAACAGTTCTGTAAATCTAGATTAAGTATGAACTTCCCAAATTTTCACCGGTTGGATTCGTAGAAATTATTAATAGTAACATAGTAATATAATATTTTGTCGTACTTTTTCAGCTTTGCATGATCGTTGGTACAGCAGTAGACCAAACCAAGAAAGTCCAAGTCATCTTTACTGTTTAAATATTTAAATAGATGTAAATGATCTTTTTGTTCGCAACATACAAAAACAATGTAGATATAGCTTGAGGAAATCCTGATTAGAAGAAATCGATCAAGAATGAAACACGACTACAAGAACGACGGTGCTTTGATTCAAGATTGTTTTCAAATAATTCTAAGTTGATGCATTTTCCAAAATTTGTTATTTAAAGACAAATTTCAATTTTCAACGCATGATGTTCTATATATGGATTGAACATAATGACATCAAAAACTAAAATTTATGTTTAAATTATGATTTCTCAGAAATTGTCAATCATAAAAAGTATTCTGAAACAGAATGGAAAACTGCAGAAAGCATTAAGAATTCGATGGCACATAAAAGAAAAATTACAAATGCTTCATGACTGATTCATGTTTCTTTTGAACACTAATTTCCAAATTTATGTGCCATTTTTCAAAGATGGACTTGCCCTTCCAAGATATTTCCACAGAGAATGAACTACAGTGTAGCTGAAGATCGAGCGAGAATTCAACTAAAATAAATCTGACATAAAATATATGTATTCCTTGATCAAGTTGTTATTCATTACAGTGTACAAAATAGACTTAATTTAAGAAATGCTTCTCAACACTGATCATTCCAAAACTGACAGCATTCAATTAAAGCATTGATCTGTGCTATATACAGCAGGGAAAAGTGTTAAAAGTTCGATTGCTTAAAACCTGTCTCTGCTAATGCACTGTTTCTGCCAGGATGGGTTCCTCCAGCATTTTTAGTCAAAGATGTTGTATGGTAGAAACTTGATTGACATTTATCTTTCAGTATATTGATAACGCGTGGAGAAATCGAATAAGAAACATTTAAATGTCTTTTTTTCCCTACCTGATATTGGGTTAGTTCAACTGCACCTTGTCAGAATCGGTTCTATTTGAGTTTTACAGACAAATGTAAGATTATTTTATAAAGATTTCTTTTGACCTTATAATGACTCTTGTATTGCTTTACATACAGCTTAAAACAAATAATCGTAGCCCGTCATATTTTGTTATCTTTAGATTCTATAAATTAAAAAAAAATGGATCTATGATAAATTTTTTGGCCTGAAACTATACAGATTCCATTCTTTGTTCATTCTTGTTAGAATAGCAGAAGAAATGGATCTGACAGTATACCGTCAGGTGGACATTTCTCCACACCTCGTTCATTACTGTTCAAATATATTATTACGACTGATGCCTTGTTTAACATATGACCTGAAAAGCAAATAATTCTGTCCTTTTTTTGGAAACAAACTTAAAAATAACACATCCTCCCTGCCTCCAAAACATCGGTAGTTGTTGGCTTACCGCAACAGATCATACGAAATGCTTCTGTTTGTTGTAAGATGTAAGTATGTACTTGGAAATGCAATTTTATTGTGGTCGGACGTCATAACATATTTATTCCATTAAATAAATGCAATTTTTGCAGTCGTATATGAAAATGACAATTAAAAACATTTTCTAGTGTTAGCAATCTGCAATTAACCTTGTTTTATGGACGCCGTTTACTTGATTTTAACTTTTATTTATTTGTGTGTATGCGTGATTTTTAATTTTTTTATGTTTTCTTTTGTTTGCTCTAGTGTGGTGCCGTCGTCTAATTTTAGTTAAATTCAGATACATTGTAAACAGTGTTTCTGCACACTGTCTCTCTATAGTGGAGCCATTCCCACATTTTGAAAAAAAATTATATACACGTTTCGTATAAATCAGCTTGGCCATTTTGAGAAAAAAAACCACTTACTGCCAAATAAGCCTCTACATGGTATTTTAATATAACAGTATGACTCATATAAAGGCATGTAAAACGTAATTAGCAAAGTGGTTTTATACAAGAAAATAATTGTTTTCGGAATCGGTAGGAAAGGATGTTTTAGCTTCTGACCTGTAATTATCAGCATTGCTTTTTCTTCTTTCAAATGCAGGCATAACACGTAAAACTTTTCAATCCAATGGAAAGATACCTTTAAAGAGAGAAAAATTAAATAAGACAGCCAAGGGTTTACATTCTGATTCAGCTGTATCTTTCAACATTTAATGACTAATGATCCCTAGTTTTCCCTATTTTTAGGCTTGAAGAATATCTGTTACGTCCTATTCATCGATGAATGTTGGATAAAGAGGCATCGGTTCTTGGGGGTACATTATTCCTGTGGTAATAGAAATGTTTGTTAGGGAGATTGGCTTTCGCGTTGTGATCATAAACAAACTGACCTGAAACAATATCATATAAGGATGACATAGAATAATTGAAGCCATGCCTTTTATTAAGTTTTCTAATTAAGGGCTGATAACATGTTGAATCATTTTATAGTGCGAAAGAGTCTATACCAATTGATTGGCACTAAGAAAAATCTGTTCACGGGCAAACTAGATCGTATCACCGACGTTTTTACGATGAGATTTTGCGTTACTAGGGGATTGTACATCAGAAAACTCATAAGATATAACATTGCAATAGCCTTAATTTTGAACTCACATCGAGTGTTAATCAGCTGTTTAAAGTAAAATTACTCAGGTGTGAAAAATAAACTCACCTGGGTATATATAAACCTTTGCAACAATAAAATACTCGCTTTCAATTTTAGCTCGCAATCGAGATGTTTCTCTAGAATTGTTTACATTTATTATCGTTATGGCTCAAAGTCAGTTAACTTCTCCGAGTTCCAGAGGGAAGCATACGCCTTTCAGAGATTTATTAGACGATCTCGACTACTTGGCGGCTGACAGTGAAGGTCATCTTAGTGACTTTTCAGATGCCAATAAGGGCAATACAAGTGCTAGTAAGGGCAAAACAAGTGCCAATAAGGGCAAAACTAACGCACAGTCAAAGGACGGTGCTTCAGAAAACTCTGATAGTGACCCCGAGAGAGCCCCACACAACTGGTTGACAGAGAGAAATAGAGAACCAGTTCATCAAGTCTTCCGGTAATGGTTCGGAGTCTCCCGAGTCTGAATCTGAGAATGATAGCAGCTCCTCAGACAGCAAGGGAAGCTCGGACGACAATAAATTGTTCGATCCGTCCGAGATTTTGGAAAACTGTGTCAAAATACCGACCAAAATTACCAAATATGTGGAGAAATACGCTAATCAGGGCATATCGAAAGAGCTCAGATTGGAGGTCACCAAAAACTGTAACATTCCTAATAGCAAGAAATTAGCTTCCAAGGAAACAGACAGGTACATGAAAAAGCTGTTTCGTAGGAAATTTAATCAACCACTTAGCATTAAAAGGGAACGTTCAATTATTAACGCGCAAAACAGAATTTTAGATGCCACTGGTCCGTTGTCAATTTTGTGGACTGAAGCAGAAAAGGCAAAGAAAAAGGATCGGGGTCTAAATCCTGTGGATGTTATCAATATAGTACAGAGGGCCTTAGTTCTCATAGGCAACGCACATTATGTCTATTTAACAGACTGTCGTAAATTTTTGTTAGGCAGACTTTTACCAGAATGTTTAGACTTGTCAGATGACAAAGTTGGAAAGAAAGCTTTACTTAAAAGTTCACATGAACTTCTTGGTCGAAAATTTAGAAAACTACTGACTGAAGAAAAGGACAATAAAGAACTATTTAGTCTTCTGCAGTGTGTTAGACGCTCTAAACGCAAATCAAATCGATTCAGTAACTTTGATGGTGGTGGTAATAGACGAACCAATAACAACCAGAACCAGTCTTTCGGTCAGAGCCCCCCCAAACAATCAGGTCCAGTTTGGGGGCAGAGGCGGAGATCAGAGGAAACCAGCCTCAAGCAGCAACCCGAGGAAAATCCCAAATGCCAAAATTTAGACGGAAATCAGGTAAATTTTCAAAGTTTAAAATTTTTGCCACTTCAAGCAGAGAACTTTCTCCCAGTTGGAGACAGAACAAAATTTTTTGTACAGAACTGGAATTGTCTGACATCAGATCCTTGGATTTTTGGTACAGTTCAGGGTCTAAAACTGGACCTTTGTCAGACACCTCCAAGACAACTCATTGCTCCCCATCTTTCTTTCAACCAAGAAAAAACTATAATAATCTATAAGGAAATTCAATTATTATTAGAGAAAAAGGTTATATGCCAAGTAAACAGAGACCAGGAACATTTTCTGAGTCACCTTTTCTTGGTCGAGAAAAAAGGGGTAGGTCAAAGACCCGTTATAAATTTGAAAGAGCCGAACAATTTCCTGGTGTACAATCATTTCAAAATGGAGGGAATTCACTTTGTAAAAGATTTAATCCAAAAATCAGACTGGATGATAAAGCTAGATTTGACAGATGCGTATTTGACAGTTCCAGTTTTCAAAAATCACCAAAATTTCTCCAGTTCAGATGGGAAGGGAAAACTTACCAGTTTCAGTCCCTTCCATTCAGGATATCAGTGGCCCCTTTGGTGTTTACAAAACTGTTGAAAGTCCGTGTAAGTTTTCTGAGACGGATCGGTATTCGTCTAGTGATTTACTTGGACGATATACAGATCATGAATCAGTCACAGATAAACTGTCAGTTAGATGCACAAATAACTATGAAGCTTCTAGAAAATGTAGGTTTTTTGATAAACAAAATAAAGTCAGTTCTGATCCCATCGCAACAAATGGTTTTTCTGGAATTCATCGTGAATTCTGTAGAAATGAGCCTATCATTTCCAATTCAGAAAATTCAGAAAATTCAGAACCTGTGCAAAAAGGTGAAACGTTCACAAAAGATATCAATCCGAAAACTAGCAGAGCTGATTGGAAACTTGACTGCCTCAATTCAAGCAGTTTTCCCGGCCCCACTTCATTACAGACATTTACAAATATCCAAACATCAAAGCCTAAATCAAACCCTCAGTTACAACTCAGAACTTGTTCTGTCAAAGGAAGCACAGAGCGAATTAGATTGGTGGATACATCATCTAAGTCACTGGAATGGACGAATCCTGATGTCCGTTCAACCATTCTTAATCATTCAAAAAGACGCAAGAAATTCAGGTTGGTTGAGCAGTTTTGAATCAAACGTGTATAGGGGGCCCCTGGTTAAGATCAGAAAAAGATCTTCACATTAATGCCTTGGAACTTTTGGCAGTAACTCATGCAGTAAAGTCCTTTTTGAAGAACAAAGAAAATCTACAGGTTTTAATTCAGACGGACAACAAGACCACATCAACGTACATCAACCAAATGGGGGGAGGGGGCTGTGTCCAAAATCTGCAACAAGTTAGCCCTGGACCTTTGGACTTGGTGTTTGCAGAGGAATATAATCCTCAAAGCAGACTTCATTCCAGGCCGGGACAATCTCCTAGCGGATTGGGAGTCAAGACACCACAAAGACTCCAGCAACTGGAAGTTACAACCAAAAATTTTCAAAACATTAATCAAACGGACAATGAATTGCAACACAGACCTCTTTGCAGATCGTTCAAATGCTCAGATTCAGACTTACATGAGCTGGCTACCAGATCCAGGAACCATAGCCTTCAATGCCCTCTTCACCCATGGACAATGTACAAAAGCTACGCATTTCCCCCGTTCTGTCTAATTGCTCAGTGTCTGAAGAAAATCAAATTCGAAATGACAACAGTAGTTCTTGTGACACCAGCTTGGACATCCTAGCCTTGGTACACTGGAAATTTCAATTCAACATCCAATTCTGATTCCATCATTTCCTCAACTTCTGCAATCTCCTCAAGGGGAGCCACATCCCATGATACAGAACAACTCTCTACAATTAGTAGGGTGGCTTGTCTCGGGAGATGCTTTCAGACAATGTCAATATCAGAAAACGTTAGAAAACTTTTACTCAGTTCATGGGGAAAAGGAACTCAGAAGTCTTATGATTCGGCCTGGAATAAGTGGGTTAGCTGGTCTCTGGAAAGGGAAGTTGATCCCTTTTCAGCACCTTTTAATTGCTGTTCTTGATTTTTTGGCTTGGATGTTTCATCAGGGTTTTCAGTATAGAACAGTGAATGTTCATCGATCAGCCTTATCACCCGTACTTCCTCATATTTATGGTCAACCAGTTGGTCAAACCTTATTAGTTAAGCGTTTAATGAGAGGCATTTTAAGGGAAAAACCCTCCTTTACCCAGATATCAGGAGTGTTGGGACATTGACAAAGTTTTGAAATTCCTAAAATCTCAGCCCATGAATTCTGATTTAGACTTTAAAATGCTAACTAAAAAATTAACCATACTTTTACCAATTGCTACTCCAAAAAGATCTTCAGAAATTGCCAGGCTTGATGCTAGATTTATGCAAATTAGCGGTGAAGGGGTCAATTTTCAACTTCCAGGTTTATCAAAGACACAGTCTGATTGTAGTTCAAAAGAAATATTTTATCCTAGGTTTCCAGACAATGTCAAATTATGTGTTGTTGACTGTTTGCAAATTTATCTTGACCGTTCCTCACGTTTTCGAATACCTGAAAAATCTGAACCGGATCCTTTATTACGCACCTTGGTAAGACCACATAAAGGTGCATTAGCTAATACAATAGCTAAATGGATAAAAGACGTAATGAAGCGTTCGGGTATAGACACTAATAAATTCAAGGACCATTCTACAAGGGGTTCTTCTACTACTAAATGTCAAGGGGTCTCAATTTTGGAAATACTAA
>JAOXYI010000020.1:23561-47517 GCA_028566495.1 Lithophaga antillarum
GGAAGGTGGCCTGTGTGGTTCCTGAGAAAATTGTGACAGAAATTATTTTGTGACGCCGACAACGCCAGACGACGACGCAAGACGACGGATAGTGATCCCTATATGTCGCCTCTGCAAACGCAGGCGACACAATGACACAGAGAAGCACGAGAATGGTTAAAACATTTGTCCCCATCCTAAAAACCTGCTCCGTCTAATGACAGCATTACAGTATGCCCACCACGGATGGATTATTGTACTCTTATTATTTCAGAGAATGTTGGTGTCACTCCAACAGAACCGGATTTCACACCGAAAAGGGAGTATTAGAACCAGTACTCCCTGTGTGTACTGTATGTAGTAACTTGATTCTTTTTTGTCGTTAAAAAACATATTAAAATTGAAAAGAATTGGTCTGACTTCAAAATTAACACCGCAACAAAATTTTATTTTAGGATAATTGTGAAGTGAATAGTTGCTCTAGATTGGATGTGAAGGCATACTGTTTGTTGCATTAGTTATGGCCCAGTTTGATAACATGAGTTATCTTTTCCTGGTAAATTTACGGAAAAGTATGCGCAGATACTAGGGAACCATATCGTATCAACTTCCAGAGGATAATTTGATAAATCAACGTTTTCTTATATCTTGATCTAAGATAAAAATTGTTTTCACTCATCAGCTCATTACAACATCTTTTATTTTGACAGAGAAATTAAATTGTCAAAGGTTTTTCTTATGTTATAGTGTTATTTGTTTTAATAGTATGTCATTTTTTTCTGTTTTTATTTAAAAGATAATAAAAAAGGTTCGTATAAAAAAAGAACAGAAAAAGGAAAAAGTAAAGAAAGGCATTACAGCTGGTGGACATGAGCAAGTTTTTTTCACTACGGTATCGCATTAATTTTTAGATAAATGAAATAATTTTGCAATTTGAAGTCAAAATGTTTCAATAAATTTAAACAGATTTGTTTTGGGATCAGAAAGTCACTTTTGTCCAGATTAAAATACAAATATGAAAATTTAGCACAAATAGATGTTTATAAAATAGACAAGAACCATATATTATTATTTATTTCTATTTATTTATTTTCTTTTTTTGGTCTCTATCTAGAAATTGTTATTTAGGCCACACCAAATTAATTTGTAGTTCTTTGGGAATCCCGCACCTAAATTACCAAAATTAAAATAAAAAATTAAAAATAAAATTCCCGCATGTTTAAAATAAACCCGCATTTTCGACGAACTTCAATTCTGTAATTAGTAAAAAAGCGAAAGTGCACACGTTGCCGTCCCCTACACCGTACTTCCCTTCAAGTAGAAAATGGCAACGGCAATTTCTGACACCGTGTTTGTTGTGTCAGTATTAAGATGCAATGTCAACATAACAAAAAAAACAAAAATTTCTTGTTAAGAAATACAGCAATACAGACAAAACACAGAACATTTAGGGAGCTGTATAATGAAGCCATCAAGCGTTGTGGACCCAGGGGGTTACTCTGATGTTTTTGTGACAGGTAGCCTCGTACTATTTTTGGGGTGTTTGATTTTGGAATTTCAGTATTTTTGGAGGATTACGTGAAAAAATGTGGTACTTTCATATGGTATTTTTGGGGTGATTACTCTTTTTGCAGGGGGTGGGATGGGGGCAGGTTTTCGTATTTTATTGGGTAAAAATGTTGTCCTCTGCTGAGCCTATGTATCACAAATTTTTATGAGTACACCTCCTGGGGTTGTGGTGTACGGCAATTTCAAGAGTTCCAAGTCCATATTTATACGCAAATCAAATGTAATTCACGAATTACACATTGGGGATACATGTATATTGGGATCATTCTGTCCGTCTGTTGGGTATAATAAAATTTTGAAAAGCTAGCTTGCATATAGAGGGTTCTACGGATCAGAAGGTGCATATGAAGTGCAGAAAACAAGTGTCTATATTGAATTCATGCATGAACAATTATATTCAAAAAGCTGATATACAACATTTATTATTCATGTTAAATGCAGACAATAAAAAACACATTATAAGGAGTGTGGCCACTACAATATCATTCATTTTATAAAGATGTATAAAAAAAAATACTAATTTTTGTAACAATTCTGACATTTCTACCTACCCATACAAAAAAAAAACTGACTCGTAGGAGGGCAAACAAACATACAGTAGTATTTGGTTATGGCCTAATCGTACAAGTGCAACTCCTCCCAATTGGCTGAATGCTTCTTGTTCAGAACAATAGATCATGTGTAGATATGCATGAAGGGAGATAATTTTACTATGACAAATTATATACTAGTTTATAATATGGCCCCTTTCACTTAGGAGGTGGGGTACAAGTTGTTTTCTTGGCCGGAGTCAAGTAGAAATTAACATTGAAATATTGAAAAAGGAACAAAAAATATTTCGCTCACACTTAAAACTGAGGAAACTGGAAGCGAAAAATTTAAAATTTAAAAATTTTGCTCGCTCGCACCTTTTTTTTAGCCTAAAATCCCAAAGAACTATTAATTAATTTGATGTGGCCTTATTTGATGAAGTTATTCAAGTTTCAAAAACTTTAACCAAGGGGTAAACCAAATGTTGACGCGGACAGGGACGACGGAATCTATGACCACAGGCGAGACAAAAATGATTGAGATCGGCAAACGATAACTCCATTCAACGTAACGACTGAACTGGGATAAGGAAATATGCTCTGGAAGTAATAAAAGACCGCAGAGTTTCAATACGTCAGAACACTGTACTGTATTTATGACACTGTCAGTAGGTTGTCACATGATTTCAGTAGAATTATTTAGGGCATGTCATTCTGTTTACTCGTAAAGCGTAAATAACTGTATAAGTTTCCACTGAATTCATAAATTTATAAATTATTTCATGTATATTCATGTAAATTAATGCCGACATCAGTATTTTTCTATCCAAAGTGAACATGTTTACAATTTGGTTGACCAATTGAAACAGTAGAATTACTATATTATGCAGGTATTCTAAGTAGAAAAAACATGACCTGTCCTTATTTGGCATTTTTCTTCTACTATAATTACTTAATTCAGAAAAAATACAAGCATAATATCTTTTACAGACGTTTTAAAACTCGGGACCTATCAAAATCATTGTACCGGAAAATCGAATGTCCTAAAAAATTGCCAAGAACATCATAAAACATGTTACGACATACCGTGAAGACAAGGAAGAAGCGATCTGGGAAATGGTGTATATGGCAGGGGAGATAACAATGATTACTGGACTCGTCTTTAAGTACCATGCAGTGTTCGAAATGAGAGGTCGTCCGGTCATCAAAACCAACATTAATTTAATTGGGACTACCTGAAATCAAATCTAGGTCGTCCTCCTGACGACCAAAGATTTTGTTTGTTCAAGACATATTTCTACACTAGGGCAGCCTAAATTCAGTTCGGGCAACCTAATTTGTTCAAGTAGGTTGCCTGACTGGCATCCTGTAAATTTTTTGAATTTCAAACACTGACCATGTACATAAAGATGAATCCAATACATGTATGGACAAAATAGACCAAATTATTCCGTCATTAGAAAGCCCCTTTCAACATTTCACATTTCTTTTTTTTTCATTTTTGGCATTTTCTTTTACTTTTCATTTTTAAGGGCTTTCTAACGACAGAGAATAATTCGGTGTATGGACAAAATTTTTGTGCCAAGTTTCTACAAGACTTTTTCATGTATTTTTGCAACAGGACTGTGATAACTAAAACACTTTTCCTACTGGCTGGAAAAATTCAAACCATTCACAACGACCAATTCAAGAATACATAATTTCTCTACATAAAAAGGAATTCGAAGTGTCTGCAGACGTCTGATCTTCCATTGTTATCTTCAAATTGGCGGTAACCGGAAGTGGAATTTTCAAAATTTAATTAGTGTGACTAATAACCAAAAGAACGGAAACAAAACACACGACCAATTCTTTCATATATTTTAGCATTACCGATCATAAATAGGTAAATTCCTTTATATTAGAGCGCTAATTAAGTAAAATAAATTATAAAATATACAAATATTATATCGTTTAAGAAATATATGGATGAAAGACTGCGCTAATTCTGTAAATGTGTAGTTGTTATCCTTGATAGGTATTTGGATATTTCTCTTATCGATCTAAATCAGCAAACTGTTTGAAAAAACATGAAGTTTCTGATATAACTCAAACAGAAAATCTACATTGATACATAATTTTTACAGTTTGTCGGAATTCCACAATTTGGCAAAAAGGTAGAGTAAAAATACAAAGTCACAGCCGTTGTAAAGGAAATGCCACGTTCATGATTCAGCCAAACATGAATAACCACCGATAAAAACGGGTATTTGTGTTGAGTTGAGAAATAGCAATGGTTTTGGCTCATGCAGGGGTCCGATCACAGGTCACAGAAAATAATTTTGCAAGATCATGAATCACGAAAAATTAGGGATTCTTATCATGGTTCACAAATAATTGGTGCGATCATGAATCACAAAAAAAGTTTAAAAAAAGTTTGTTCACATATCACAGGAAATTAAAAAAAAAACACATGATCACAGATCATGAAAAACCTTTCATCCTTGAAGAAGGGTTTGAAATTAGCACTCGCCCACTCGCCAAATGCGAGTAGTTTTTCATGTGGACCCCTCATTTTAAAATTGTGCTCGCCCACATGGCGAGTAATCGCCAAATCTCTATTATGAAACTGAAAGTTGACCGCCATCACCATTGCGGTATTTATATCTCTGTTTTGACGTTTGATCACAAATCTATCTACGGAGTAAAATGTTACGATGTTAAGATGAAAAATTCCAATCTTGACAACTTCCAGTGGTATAATTTATGTGATTTTCCGATGTAAACACTATAAATCCACATTTCGCCACACAACATTTTCATGTACGGTGCAAGCTAGGTCATTAAAATTATGATTTATGAGTAGTAGATTTAATTGTTTAATATTGGGGATTGTCTCAAAATTGTAAAATTTTTGGTATGTATTCCTGGTTTCTTGCATTCTGACTTTTTCCTCCATATTTCTGATCCTGAAATTTTTTTTGACAACTTCAAATTTAAGTTACCAAGTTCGGTAATGGGTTGCTGAATTTCTTACATTAATGAATTCAGACATTTCAGGAACTGAAATAGGGTGACAGCATTCTACATACAATGTACAAACTCCAAAATAAAATTGCGGGCGGGGGGGTTTCCACACACAAAATAGCAGTTTTTTGCACTTTTTTGGTAAAATTTCCCAACAATAGGCGAGGAATTTCCAATCCCCACTCATCTGTCATTGCATAATTTATAAGTCTGATGGAGTTCCACATTTAGATATTATACAACATACACGATTAAATCAGCTAGTCATAAATCACAGCTGAACTGCACTGAAATGTGACAATTTAGACAGGTTTCACTGTATAGATTAAAAGGAAATCAAATCACAAGTCAGTCACACAGGTGCAGTGTAAGTAGAAATACAAAAATGCATTATTAGAACGATGTCTGCATCGTTATTTGGCCTTTTTTAAGAGAGGAACAAATGTTTTAACCTTTCTCCTGCTTCTCTGTGTCATTTCTGCACCTATTCCCTCTAATGTATTTATTGACTGAACAACTGGATTGTAGGTAAAATAATTTGACAACCTTCCTGGTTACTGTTTATGTGCTGCTCAATTTATGTATTGTAGTACTTCTCAGTGACTGGACAGGGCTGCAAACTGTCATCAGAAAATTCCACTGTTATAAAGTATTCAGTGCAAAATGGATTTAAAGAGGAGCAAGAAAAAAAATAAATTACAACATATACTGAACTTGTCAAATTTCACAGGTATTTTTATATGTCCTACGTATTAGCAATTAATTGTATGTAACCATGGTAACTGCATGGATATGTATTAAATTTTTACGTTTGATGTCTATCATGTCTATATTTATTTTTATTTTGCTCTTACACAGGCTGTGCTAGTGTATTTCTTTTAATACAACAAAAATTAAACGATTTAAAAATTTCATGGGTTTTTCAGTGCCTATCAGGTTACATTATTTGTTGTCTTCTAGATTTTCACGACATTTTCACATTTCTGACACATCTTAGATATTTTCACGGGATGTGAAAATGTTACGTTTTTGATTTTTCACGGTATTTTCACAACTCTGAAACTTTTGGATATTTTCACGGGGTCTGAAGATTTTTCTGTTTGGATTTTTCACGGCATCATTTCACGGGATAAAGACTTGACCGTGAAATTTCACAAGAATTTCAAGGTTATTTCACGGCGTAACATTCCAGTAGTGTTGGTGTTGATGTCAGAAAATGTCTGGCAACACTTCGGATACTGAAGAAAAGGCGCTTATCGTTTACGTTCATCCTGATTCAAAATCGTTTAATGGAGCCCTACTGGACGTCACCAGAAGTACACTTAAAGAACAGGGATATGATGTGATGGTGTCAGACTTGTACGCACAATATGTAGAACCTACGCTTTCTATGGGTATGTAAATAATTCAACAAAAAAAAGAATATTATGTTATTACTTAATGGATTTTTATACTGATATGGTAATATAACATCAAGGGTTATTAATAGGATGTAGGTGTCACTTATGGAAAGAGCAAAGCTTGCAATGACGACAATTTTCAATTTTTTTGTGCATGTATGTGCGATATTTTTGTTTCGAAAATTGTTCAGAAAACGCTGGTTACAGTGTCGACTAATAATTCCCACGATGCAACACTGATGGTAACTTTGACAAATGATGGTATGTGAAATGTAAATTTACACTTAGTCAAATAAAGTGAAATTTTCTGTATCAGGCATCAACATTGGCAAGAGTACATCTTTAAACTATAGTATAATTTTGTTAACAATATGCCTGTAAGTTGACAGTTTAGTGTGAAATTTGTAAAACACGGTCTACGTGGTCTAATACTCTCTATTTCTGGTTTGCAATACGAAAATAGTGCTGATTGAAGTTTTGTACATTTGAAGCTTCGACAGGTATGCAGTTTAAGCTGAATTTGACAATTTTCTCAGTAAAGGAGGACGTGGTTAAAACTTGATGTATTCGTCTATCTAATGTTACTGAGATTGTGAGTAGAAAATAAAATACACAAAACATGTTTTCAAATAAAAAAATCTATTCCTATGATTCAGCTTTGTTATACATTAAGTTGCTTCAAATATTTATTATCCTATCATTTATGTCTTACACCTGTGTCCTCTACAAATGATCGTGTAGGCCATATTCTCACGGCCTATGGATTATTTTGTGACAGCCATTTAGGGATTGATCTTCATAAAAATCTTGAAATGTTTATATTGTCTGTTTCTGGTACCTTTCTTTCCTAGGAAGTCATTTAAAAAGGTTATTTCCCATTTAACTCATTATTAAGCTCTAGTTTCCGATGCCTTTGTACCTGAGAGATTTAACAATATTTGGCATAATGCATGATTGTGACATAAATAATCAGGTTTCCACAAATGAACCTGTTATTCAGAAGAGAATTTTTTAAAAGTTATCCTCATTGACGTATTTGTTAAACTTTATACTGGACCTCAGGAATTCGGGTGATTTCATTTCTACATTTCTACATCTCCATATCAACATAGAATGAGAAGAATACCGAAGTTCATAAGTCAAATACCCATAGGACTATACAAAACCGTCATCAACAAGGATCAAACATAAACACAACTTGGAAGTAGAACACAGGCACAACACCAAAAACTAAAGTTAGGACAATACGAACTCCAATAAAAAAGCGGGAGTGACGTCATGTGCTCTGGAACGGTAAGCATGTCCTGACTCACCCGTCTTATGTTGTGAAACGACACCAACATCGTCTGTACGCAGAAATGGCGTTGGACACCACCTCACTTAAAAGAATACATTTTTAACATAAAATAAACAACTCCCTACAAACACTTAGGAGTAAACTACGAACCGAACATCGTTTTTACGCGAAAATCGTAAGGGCACCACATTACATAACTTAAGACATTAAACATACAGCTGAAAAATACGAACTCCCCATAAAAAAAAGAAAACTGGGAGTGACATCAGGTGCTCCGGAAGTATAAGCACGTTCTGCTTCACTAGTACAACATACTTTGAGATTCTAATGGATTATATTCCATGAATGTCACACATTTTTTGTCGAGAAAAATATTAGCATCCAATAGCAATTCGTGAAAATTTGAGAGCAATCTGTTTAATAATATGCTTTTTATTATTAAGAAAAATGGTGCCATCGGTATTTTTCCTCAATGTTTTACAATAAATGATGAAATTTAAGGTTTTCGGCGTAATTCATATAGATGAATTACTTCCCTGTTTAAAATTGAGTTTTATCAGTTTGAACAGTATAATCTCTAATTTGATAACAAGTTGCTTCAGTGTTGTTATAAAAGTGAAACATTATCACATCAGGAATTGCTGAGCACAAAATTTCAAATTAAATATCTTTCATGCAAAATTTTAAATTATCAAAATACCATAACACTAACGTTAATATTAACAAAAAAGACTGTCAACAGAATTTGAAGTATGTGGTCTCCTTAAAAATAAAAATAAGATTGTTTAATATTTTCCTCCTATATGTAGTGTCTAGTGGCTTGTTTACAGATTTAAAATTACATCATTTTGATACTTTATGGAAGAATATTGCATAGTTTTATTTTATAAACATTTTTAAAGCAGTGTACTGTGAAGTTATTATTTATTTACATGAACGGCTATTGCGTGAATTTTGAATAATGAATCAAGTCGTCTAAAAACACAAATCCGAAACTGTGTGAACCAGGTTTGGTTCTGTTTTACTCAGTGGCACTGAAGAAGAGAATTTTTAAACGTCACCAGTTTTCAACCAATCAGAGGCCACAGCATCCATCTGGAAGGTGATTGGAGTCATCAGAAAGGAACAACCTAAAGATCACCCCTCAATTTTGGTTTAATTTGTTCTAGTAATTCTTTAAAATAGTTTACGCCAGACGACGGACGGAAACAAGATCAAATAGATGACAACAACACACATTACTCTTTTTGTGTCAAGTGAGCATTAGACAAGCATAATACAAACTGCACTCCAGTAAAAGATCCCAGTGCTATTTCCATATCAAACTACCTCAAAGTTTTAGGTTCATACTATTTCTTGCCTCATTTTCTTGGGAATCACACCTTACACTAAACACTGAAAAAAATACCTAGTCAGAATGACTAGTCTGTCTAGTAATCTCAGATAGATGTCTAGTAGATAAAATCTCTACTGATTAATCTAGTATCTTTACTCAGCGTGCATAGTGAAATTTGATGCTGCCCACTGTGACGTCTTATCTGGATAGCCGACGCACATGTTCCCGCCTCAACACGTGCTTTCATAACAAAGAAAAGCGGCAAGAAGTTTGCATCGTTTCCTTAGAAAAAGGTAAATATTTCTTATTTTCTGCAAAGTTTGTCATTTTTATTGTAATAAACTATTACTTTAACATTTAAATCGCAAATATAACTAAGACAACATAGCCGGAAAACTGTAATGATGATATGATTTAGCACAAACTTAAATTGTCTCTGTTTCTTTGTATGAATAATTTCAATTTAATATTCTTTTTCTTCCAATATCCGGCCATCATCTTTCCGCAAGTGTAGATTTTCTACATTAATTTATATAAATGAGTAAAAACTGTGTTATTAATATATTTAAAAGATCTTTTATCCACAATTCTGGTATCGTGGTAATTTAGTCATCCAGTATTTACAACAACAAAAAACACACATGTTTTTGCGTTTTTATAATTTCTTTTTATTTCTAAATATTTTGTATCGTTCCCCCTTTTCTTCACGACTGGTTACAAGTAGTTCCGGCACGGAATCGTACTACTGTCCGGAGTTTACGTTTACGATTTGACTTGTAACAATAGCCTCGTTCTGGATAAAATATGGCTGCGCCCATTCGACTCAAAATTTTTGGCGACGATGATGACACACAGATATATCATTCATTATTTGGTTTTGGCTAAATTAATTTGGTATGAATTTAATTCATGAAATCGAAATTTCGGTAACAGATCGATATCAGATTGGTACAAGATTGTGTATTGGGGTATTAATTTGATTTTTATTTGGGGGGGGGGGGGTTACCTTACCCTATGACATGTTGATTCTACCCGCTGCACCTATTGGTTCTCTTCTTCAAACGTCGCATGGTTGGGGTGTAAAAGTTTATAGAGTATTCAAGACTGACAAGACTTAAGTATTTGTGTTACAAATATTACTGACTGCAGAATAGTGAATGTAAATTGTAGCTCTTTTCTTGTCCTTGTGCTCTAATATTAATTAACTGCGTACGGTAGGAAATGGACTGCAAATAATATTTGGAAAAAAATATATATTCTTTAATGCTTTAAGATTGTCAACCTCTTCTTTTCTGCGTATCGTGCTGCCCTGGCATAAAACAAACAATCAATCAATTTTTTCTGCATATAGATTTTTGTAAGTCTCAGGGATCACTGCAATGGTAAAACCAGGCAGCAAGACATCTAGCCTCATGTATCAGTACAGATTCATATGACAAAATGTCATAGATTCTTTTTTTCAGTAATTAAAAAAAATATTGATAAGGCCAAGAAAAAAATATATGTGTTTCAGCTAACCCAACCAACACTGATTTTTAGTGCCTACCCTAAAGATTTTTTTGCCATTTTTGATCAAGCACTGTAAAGACGGGAGTGTTTCTCCCGTGGAAACCAGTCAAAAACTTTTTTTAAAAGTACAATTATTTGCCTACCTACAACCCTAATTTTTTTCATCATGTTAGCAGAAACACAGGTATTATATTCTTTTATCTAAATCGAGTAAAACTTATTTTTGGATGGCTTTTGTAATTTGACTTGTTAGTTGACAGTATGTTCAGTAGCACAAAGGAGGAGGGTGCAAATAACAGCCTTATTGGTTAACCAATACAAGAAATCAAACATTTTGTAACATAACATGGAGACATTAAATGTCTTATTTACATATATATATATAAAGGCAAAAGGAATTTCAGATGATATGCTAACTACTTATGACATAGATCTAATTTTTGTAATTCTAACGATTGCTTTATAAAGTCTCCTTGTGCTGGCAAACATCCAGGCGTTAGTAAGAAAATATAAATGAGTTACATTTACAGGATATATATACTTAAACAAGTATATAATTTCATTTACAGCAATTATATGGGTAAACATTCCATAAATTCAAAGCGGAAATACAGAAGAAAAAAGAGAGAACAAAATCGACAAAAGAAAAAGGAATCTAGGAAAACTGCCTATTGTTTATGTGCAAGATCATCGTGCTGCTTTGCTCCAAGTACGTCTTCAGAAACAGACCAAACAGTAGACACCTGTTCGCAGACAATTAGCAACCCACCTCAGAAAAGTGATTCTGAAAAGTCCTCAGCTAACCAAGTTATTAGACCAGAAAACAAAAAAATTAGAAAACCTGAGCAGAAGACAAAGTTGACCTATTTCAGTGATCCATTGTACATAAGATTTCAGGAATATCAGTTACTTAAAAATAGAAAGAAACAGATTGAAATGGCAAAATTTTGGTAAGTGTATTTTAAATAAGTGTAATTTAAATATATGGTCTTAGATCAGAAAATACTGAAAACAAAACTGAAATAAAATTACATGTACATTTGAGAATAAAGGACCCAAAAATGCATTCAGTTAACCTTTGCTTTTTGAAATGCAAACTACATACTGAAACGACTTATATTTTTACGACACAAGGAATCTTCGTTCCTTTTGGATTGGAAAGATGCTTCTGCTGTCTTGAGCCAATTCTTCTGCTGAGAAGTGAACTTGTGTTGTATATTGAAAAAAAAATCCATTATAATTATTGTCTGAAATTAAATGCTGCAGCACATTGAAGCTGCATATATATATATGTATACGTGTACATGTACTTCGAAAAAAACAACCAAAAAGTTGAATATTTCAGAAAATAAATATTAGATCAGAAACTGGAAGTGTCATTTATATGAAATAATTACTATTTTAGAGTACCTGGCTGACATTAAAAAACTTTTCTTTTTTTCTTTTCAGATAAGCCTAGTTTGACTGAAATTGAAATATAAAAAAAGTCTACATGCCTCAACATTTGTTACACAAGTGTGCTCCTTAGATTTACATGTGTAAGTAAATGATAAGTAAAATTCTACCATGTAAATAATGAAAAGGACCACACTTTTATTTACTTCATCATGTTTTTATGTTCAAAGTGTTCTTTTCAAAGTAGACAATTTTTTAAGTTGATAAGTCATTATCGATTTGTTCATAGTCATGAGCATGGCTTTTCATTGTCCTGTCCCGTTGATAATTGTGAAAGGGCTTACAGTAATTTAGATTCTCTTATAAAACATGTTAAAAGAAAGCATAAGACATTTCATGAAGAAAATTTATCTAAGTACAAAGAAAAGAGCAGAAATGATACGATATTAGAATCTCTAGTTGAACATAATGATGAGGATGATTTTGAGGACAATGTTATGCATTATGAAAATGATATTGCAGCTGATGCAGATATAACAATCAATTTTCATAAAAAACTAGGTTCATTTTTATTAATGCTAAGAGAAAAGTATAAATTGCCTTCAGTTGTGATACCAGTTGTAGTTAATGAGTTTATTTCTATGATTTGTCACCATCAAGCTCAGGTCTCACAATCTTTTAGTGAATTGATGAGGAATCATGTTGACGATCTTCAAATAAATGAAATAAAAAGAATTTTAGAACAGCAAACTGATGTTGAAGATGCTTTAAGTAGTTTAGATTCTGAGTTTAAATTGAATAAATTTGCTAAGCAATTTTTAAACTTTGTGCAACCTTTGGAGTTTAAAGCAGACAGAAATAGTAATGATACTTACCAATATGTACCAATTTTAGAGACGTTGAAAAATTTATTATCTCATGATGATGTTTTTTCTTACGTAATTAATAGTCATAAGTCAAATGATGGTGTATTGAGGGATTTTTGTGATGGAAATTTATACAATTCAAATCCCCTTTTTCGTGATGACCATAAAGCTTTACAAGTTACTCTGTTTTTTGATGAATTTACAGCAGTCAACCCTTTAGGTCATCAAATCAAGAACTATAAGATAGGTGGGTTTTACATGCTGCTCGGTAACTTGCCACCAAAATTTAGATCTAAATTGTATGTTATTCAGTTAGTTATCCTCTGTTTGTCAAGTTGTATTAAGAAAAATGGATTTGAAAATATATTGGAACCATTAATTAATGATTTACAAACCCTTGAAAGAGATGGCATAGTTATTGATAAGGCTGACGGACAGCATCGTTTATTTGGGACAGTAAGCGTTGTTGTTGCAGATAACTTGGGAGCCCATGGTCTTGGTGGATTTCTTGAATCATTTACAACTCTTAGAAATTGTAGATACTGTTTTGTTTCTAGGGAAGATATGCAAACAGTTTTTGAAAGTGATATGTTTAATATGCGAACACGGGACATGTATAACGAACAAGTGCGTTTGGTTCAAGGTGATCCTGAATTGTCATCCCTATATGGCTTGAAGAGAAATTCTCCTTTGAATTGTTTAGATTTTTATCATGTTATAAATGGCATGCCACCTGATTTAGCACATGATTTGTTTGAAGGTGTTGTCAGTGAAGTTATGACAAATGTAATCAAGGGTTGTGTTGTTGCAGGCTACTTTAGTCTTGAGGATTTGAATGATAAGATTTTGTCATTTCCATTTGCAAATGTTGACAAAAGTAACAAACCATCCAAAGTTGGTCAGGTTTTGCGAACTTTAAAGGTCCGTCAGTCTGCTGCACAAATGTGGTGCTTTGTTAGACTTTTGCCATTGCTGATTGGAGATACGATTCCTGTAAACGACCCACTATGGGAATGTTTGCTGTGTTTAAGAGATCTGTTGTTTTATGTATGTGCTCCTGCTATAGATAGAGGTCACATTCTGACAATGAAAGACATTATTGAAGAATTCCACAGAGTATATAGGCAAAATTTTCCAAATGAGTCTGTGAAACCAAAGTTTCATTACACACTTCACTACCCACAAATGACTTTATTATTTGGCCCTCTAGTACATTTACAAACCTTAAGGTTTGAGGGAAAACACAATTATTTCAAGGAATTAGTGTATCGTACAAAAAATAGAAGAAACATATGTAAATCTCTTGCCCAAAGACATCAGTATTATCAGTGTACTTTTAATTCAAGTAGCAAATTTTTAACTGACAATGAAGGCAGGTTTGAATCTACTGGAGATTCAATGGTGTCAATCTGTCTTTTGAATGAACAGGTAAAACAACAGTTACAAGAAATTGTTCAAGGAGAAGAGATATTTACTTGTAAATCATTGACTGTTTTCGGAATAACATATTGGAAAAACTCTTGTATTATTAATGGGTTAGAAGGGTTCAATGTACAATTTAGCAAAGTTCAAGATTGTGCCATTATTAATGGAAAACCTTATCTCATATGTAGGAAACTGCGCACAGCTGACTTTGAAAGACATTTTCATTCATTTGTTGTAACAGAGACTGATAATTTTGAATTATTAGCCATTTCAGACTTGAAAGACCCATATCCTCTTGGTTTATACAAGCATCCCACATATCAGCATTTGAAGCTTATTACAGTTAAACACAAAATACTAGGATAAAAATATTTGATACACAAAGCACATCTAATTTTTTCATAAGGCCACACCAAACCAATACCTTGTTCTTCGGACAACTACCATTGAAAAATAGGAGCGGCCGAGGAAGCGATCAAAATTTTTATTTTAATTTTTCTTCTCTCAGTGACAAAGATGCGGATCAATTTTCACCTAGCAAGCAATGACATTTTTCAAATATTTTTAAAAAGTTAAATCAAGAGAGAAACTTTATTCAAGTGGGGAGTAAAGAGTTCACACATAATATGGACTTTTTATTCTTATGTCACTCATATCCTAGGTCTTTAGAGCATTCTTTATTGCTTCTGATTCATTCTCCGAAATTGGTTAATCATCAGGTAAACTTAATTCCTGTTGAATATGGCATAAAGTTAGCCATGTACTCTTGACTCTTTTAATGTCTTTTTGCCCTTAATTTTTGCATTGATTGATTTTGATCCGGACGAGAGTAGGTTCGTCCAAGACGCAGGTGAAGTTTTTCACTAAAAAATCTTTTTTCTTGTTGGCCTTAAATAACACACAGGGGGTGGGGGGGGGTCCAAAGAATAAGCTTTTAAATTGGTGTGGCCAAATTATACATTTCTTTAATATTTTTTATTTACCTTAAGAACTGTAGTAAACAAAAGTGTTTTCACTTTTCTTGCCAAGTTTTGGGTATTTTTTTACTTGACTGCTATCAAGGGCATATTTATCCTCTGACTAAATTAGTTTTTTTATTTTCAATTTTCAGTTGTTTGCCATTAACTTCACTTGTTATTAAGTGGTCTGGAAAAGGTTGAGAGAAGTTATACATGTGAAGTAAAGAATAATCAGTTATGGAGAAAAGATTTATTCTTCTTAATTTTGGCTCATCAAACAAGAAGATTATTATTTCACAAGACATAACTTATGAATATATTAAGGACTTAGTTACAACAAAATCTGGTATTTCAAACCCAAAAATATTGTACTATGATAATGATGTTGAGGAATATGTAGACTTTGAACCCGAATCAGTGGATGATGTGAATTCATATAAATTGATAAAAATCAAAGCTTTAAAACAACAACAAGATGGTAAAGAAGAAGAATTATTGGACAGAAATGAACTACAAATAATAAATATGGTGCACACAGGGGATGCACAGTTATCACAGATTGGAGAAGTTGCAGAACCATGTGTATCTGGAAGTGTATCCAGATCACCCGAAACAGTTCAAACTAGTTTAAATGAAACCCCCAGCAGGAAAGAGTCTCCAGTATGCAGAACTGTTTCACCAGCATGTACTGCTACTAGTAGTGAGGGAAGAGGTCCAGGGACACCAAGCACAGAACCAGTGAAAAAATCAGGGTATTATTTTTATTGTTGAATATTGAAAAAGTATGAATATGGGTTTATACAAATGTAAATGTTTATGACATAAATAATTCCTATAAACACAAGAAATAAAAAAATAAGCATAGAATGACACTTTTATTGTAATTCTCAAAATCACAATGAGGCCTTTAATGATGAGAAAATACTAGCATCTCACTGCAAATTTAAGACGACCCCTAGTACCTGTTTGAGCAGAATCCATGCTAGATTTCGATTATGCTACATCAGTGCTTGAAATGCACAGATGTGGGATTAACCAACAAATTACAATAAAAAGGGACAAAGTAATCTAACAAATACTTTCATTCTTTGCCCAAATTTAATACATCAGTTTATCAATTTTGAAAGAATAAAATGCACATGTTAAGGAAAATATACTTTAATGGCATTGATTTGTATTGGTTTCCTATCAACATAATCAATATGGGTTGCTTTTAATATACATGTATTAACACTATATGACAGACCATACAGATCAATTTGGAAGTATTTAACTTGAATTGTTTCCAAAGCAAGTAAAAAATTTACTTATGATTTTTTCACATAAAGGGGAATGACAGTTGATAATTATTGTCACTAGAACAACATTTCTACATTTATAGAGAATTCAGTGGACAAAACTTCATTTCATTATTTGTTTGTTTTTTAGGAAACCATGGCCAAGAATTTATAGACTACCAAAAGAAAATATTCCAAGGTCTGTCAGAGAAAAATTAGATTGTGGACAGGAAATTGGTAGTAGGGACAGAAGTCTGTTGCTGGATGCAATTTACAATGAAGCGACACAGTATAATGGGGGACTGTAAGTAATATACTTAGGTTTTCAAAAAATACACTATATGATACATAATATCAAGTTTAATAATCTTTGATTATTTTTGGTATGATTTTGGCCTTCGGTTTTTGTAAAATATTCAGTTTATGGAGAAAGCTGCTTCTTGACAGAGGATAATATGTTCCATATCATGTTCCCATAAGTTGGCCGAATGAATTTTAAACATATTATGATGAATCACTTCATGTAATAATTATATTTTAATTCCTCCTAATCTGTAACATCCTCAACATAGACAATAAAATATATGCAAGGCTAGGGGTACCTGATGAGGAAGTGGCCTTGGCTAAACATGAAGCCTAAACCGAAACACCAGTTTTGGAAAAAAAACATAATAAATATTGATTGTAAAACATAGATATAAACTAATCAGTAAGGAATCTACTGTTTTTGGTCAGATTGGTTCAGGACACGTTTTCCTTTTCGAAAAATTATACACAAATAAAATGCAAAAATACTGGTATTAATTTCACTTTATAAGTGTATAACATTATTTTTTTTCATTAATATAATTTTCTTATTTTTCAGTTATCCAACCTCAGAGATGTATGACAACATGGTTGATGGATTGTTCAGAGACTATGCATACCTTTTGACAATGGGTGGGCTTCCTTCAAAGTCAGCTAGAGTAGGTACTCTTTAATGTAATGTTCATATTGAAACCAAAATATAAACAATTCAGAACAGAAATGTTAATGCTGTAAATAAGAATAAAGAAAATGGCATAGTTGTGACATCTATCCACCAAAGTCAAATGTTTACCATTAAGTGAAATCTAACAATTTTATGTGGCCTAAAGACATTTTAAAAAATACAGACCAAATTTAAAAGCCCTTTTGATTCCACAATCAGATGTTAATGAACTGACCATAATTGCTTTACTTTATTTGTGCCTTCAGGAGTTTTGGAAAGACAAATTGGTGTTTAAATTTGGTAATGCTAGGAAAAGGATAGATAAAAATCACCCTGAGGTCATATCCAGAAGTAAAAAAAAGACCAATAAAAATCAACAACCACAAACTGAGGATTCAAGTGTGTTTGTTTGGGGGTTAGCAAGATATCTACCACCATTACCAGTTTCTGAAGATTCCATATCTCAGCAAGCCCACATAGACTGGCTGAAAAGGGAACATAGAAAGACAATTTCAGACATTGATATCAGCAACATAAACATGAAAATGGACCTAACATTTTCTTCAAGAAGAAAACAAATAGTTGAGGATAAAGTGGGAGTCAAGGAACTTATAGACATGTTTCCCTGGCTACAATCTCGCCAAGAGGTATTAATTATATTAATTTCTTATTCTGAATCAAATAGCTAAGTATCATGTATCACTCACCTAATTATTTATTTAGTCTGATAGTTTAAATTTCAGAAATGAATGGATATGGGGTAACATACATGAGACACAAATCCATTCAACACAAACAACAAAGACATATATACAGAACAACATCAGTCGGTCACATCAGCAGCGTTCTACTTTGGGACTGCCCATACAAATCAAGTTAGCTAAGGAAAGTCCTGTACAAGTGTAAACAGTTGAGACAAAAACAGCTGAAAAGGCACAAAGACAATATACATGAAACATAAAATAGTAATACAGGATACTGAACACTGTATTCTTGCTTTGGACAGGCACATAAAAATGTGGCAGGGTTAAGTTACTTTATTAATAGAGGTACTTTGATGAGCAATATGATCTAAGATAAAGAAATACACTAACATAAAAAAATATAAAGATAAATCTTTAAAATTATCATAAGAGTTATATATTTTTATTCTCCGAGCATTACACTGATAGAGATAATACCTTTGTACAATACCTTAAGCAAATTGTTTCATGTCATTTCCAGCTGAAATTAAAGGCTGCAAATATCAGTTTTCATGCTAAAATCTAAAGTTGTTTACAGCATTGAATGCGTTTTTGTCGTGATGCAGATTTGTGATGTACATTTATTATTAAAGAGAATTTTTATTTTCATTTTATTTTATCAGATCATAAAAGAATTCCAAAGACTAAAACCTAATACTCCCCTAGATGACCTTGAGGAGCTCTTCACAATAGGATTAAAGAAATATAGAGAGCCCATTATCAAACTATTAAATGCAAAGAAAAAGCCAGAATATCTGACTGAAATTGAATCTGTCAGGGCCTACTTCAGAATTGAATCTCAAAGAGATTGTAAGTAATAATGATACAATTTTATAATGTCACAAATAAAAATGATTTCAACTATGTTATCAATACAGTGATTTTTGTCTATTTTGCAAATGTCTGTATAGTCTGTTATTTTAAAGCAATGTAAAACGAGTTATTATGATTTTTTTTCTCACTGAATTCTGCCTGCATATTTAAGATTTAATATGAAGTAAAAAAAAGGGTGCGCACCATAAAAACTTGCTACAAGGTCGATTTTAGGAGAAAATCACAATTTATTGTACTAATAGTTAATTTTATCTTCCAAGATAGTAATGCAAATTATATTGATGTGACCTCAAATGAACTCCGACCGGTATATATTGAATGCATAAATTTGCATAATTTTCGAGAAAACCATTACGTTTGGGGTGCATATATAATTTGGATTAGTTGTTTTAAAATTACATTTTGTGGTAAAATTATTTTTATAAAAAAAATGTGACTGGTTTTTTATTATTACAATATATCGTGAAATTAGGACGTGTGTTCATTGTTTGTTTACAATCCAGTTTCGCCTTATATAGAATTGATCTGACAGAAATATCTGTAAATGTAAAAGCTCGTGCAAAATTTATAAGTGTTAATTTATAAATAAACGATGCAAGATTGAATGTTTTTTACTAAAATGCACTTCACACAGTCAGTATTTTTTGCTTAAATTTTCACAACTGCTATATTTCTGTACGTATGTTTAACCTTTGCATTTATCTTTACTTCGAAATTTCGTTACGGTAACTTGTTTCATATTACTTTAAGTTCTTTAATAATATTTTGAATGTACTGTTAAATAAGAAGTAATTGTTTTACAGATCTCAAAAATAAGGCAGAAGGGAAATATAACTGTGTTTAATAATATGAATCACCAATCTTTTCTAAGCAGAGAATGTAAAGCTAATTATTTTTTTTATTTTAGTTGCTGATGAATGTACTGCCATAATTGGCCTTCTTATTTTGCTAAAAGAAAAACCAGAAAAGGTGATATGCTTTAAAGATTCAGCGAAGCCAGACTCAACCGTTATAATTAATGTGAAGGATAAACTGTTGTCAGTTGATAAGTGTGCCTTTGATGTAGTAATTGAAGGAGTAACCGTTTTTGAATGCGACAACTTCGTTGAAGCAATAAGTGGTCTAGTTGGATGTATCTATACTTTTAATTTAGCTTATCCCAAACCTTGGGAGAAATTCTTCACATTTATACAAAATGTCATTATTGGACTTAAAGATGATGAGGGGAGAGTTAATTTAGACAGGAGAATTTTAACTGTTCTAAGTAGCATCAACTCTGAACTTAGTAAGGCCTAAAAAAAAATATATCTGTGTTTCCGCTAACCGGACCTTCCCTAATATATTTTTTCCCATTTTTGAACAATCACTATTAAAGTCCGAATGTTTTCACAGTGTAACCTAGGTAAAATATATAAAAAAAATAAAATGTAATGCCTAGCTACCTACCTACCTACCCTTATTTTTTTGGCATGTTAGCGGAAACACGTGTATTTTTTTATTAGGCCTGAAGCCTTGTATTTATACTCATCTTTTGATAAAGTATTGGTGCTCATAAAGTTTTTAACATGAATTCACTTATTATATCTTTTTTAAAGAGAAAAGTCTTACATGATAGTTTGATACTAACAATATTTTTCTTCGTGATGCTTAAATACATTTTAGTATTGATGTTTTTAAAATCACATGTGTAATTTTATTCATATTAGGCCAAAAAAAATGTGTGTTTCCGGTTACATGCTAAAAAATATAGGGTAGGTGGGTCGGTAAAACTTTTTTTTAAAATTTGATCAGCAAACCTGGAAATAGACTTATCCGGTTCCGGAATCGGACCCAGTATTACATTTACCTTTATTTCCGGTTAGGCGCCATTGCAGAAGTGTTTTTTGTCAATCTGATATGTTTTTACTCGGTTTTACACAATGTTTGTTGATGATTTTCAACAATAATCTAGCGGTTGAACAGAAAGAACGACGTTGTCAAGAACAATACTGGTGAAAATATAATTTGCCAAAATTTCAGTGAAAAAAAATTACGGTCAGCGGCGGAAAATAGGGTCTGTCGGGTAACCAGAAACACACATTTTTTTTGGCCTTAGGTATATACTAGATAGTATTGTAAGCTTTGATCATTTCAAAAAGATGATGTATATATTTCGTCAGTAGTACCCAAAGTGCATTGTAGGTCTGGTATAACAAAAACAATTAAACCTAATGTGTGGTTAGTACTATACATAGAGATATACCAGTAACATAAAAATGTGTATCTACATGTACCTTGATGATATGCAATGTCATATATAAATGTGATGTCTAATTAAAATTTGAAATCACATATTCAAAGGATTCTGATTTATCTATTTTTTGCAGGCATATCAAAAGACAGTGAAGTTTGATAACTCTTTAAGTTTATAAAAACTGATAAACCCCATTAGTCTAATTGGTATTTTCTTAAATTTTCAAAACCTATAACAATTTGATGAATATGTTAGAAAAAGCCTTTTTTATTTGATATGTTGAAAAATATGCTGAACTGGACATTTTAAAAATCTGAATTATGACACAGATTTTTGTTCACCAGTTTTTACTACTAACCAAATATTCAACTTTGACAGAACTGTCATAAACAAATATTTTGAACCATTTTTTAATGAATTTTTATGATATGTGCATGTAAATCAACATTTAATTTTTTTTTATCTAAAACACTATGAATTGTACGTCTTGTTTTTAAAGTATGTGTAGATTTTTTAAATAGTTAGCTGATATCTTTATTGGAGAAAAAAGTAAAACTGTTGTATTTTTACTTAAATGATTTTATTGTGTATTATTAGAACCATGGTTATGTAGTATTCATGATGTCTCATTTCTCCTTTTTGCAACTTCTTATCAAGTCAATGGATTTTGATGAAAAATAGAAGAAATCTACATAACGGCATGCTATTTTATTTTTTTATTCAAGTGATTTTAGGAGTTTGTTATAGCAGATTATTGACTTTGTCCTTTTTCAGAATCTATATTGCAAGTTTTAATTTTAGTGGTCTAAAGGTTTACATAGAATAAAGGGGTAGGCATCTCTCCTAAACAAGACAAATGATTTACATGAAACTTTGAAGTTTCCATCATCTATTCTATGTTATGTCATTTCACAGACTATGTTATTTTCTATTTAAATGTTTTTTTTGCTTCCATTAGCAAAATGGAAAACATGGAATCTAAACAATGAGGGTAAAAACAGGAGTATAAATTTTGTGCTCTACTGACAGAACATTTTGTTTTATTTAACATGTTTTGAAATGCTTACATGTATTATTTAGTTGTATTTTAATAAAAGTTGTACATATATCATATTTGGATTTATCTTTTGTTTTTAAATACACATGTATTTAATGATCTGAGGTTAATGCACAGGAGAAAACACCCTTTTTATACGACCGCAAATGTTTGCGATCATGTAATGGTGTGATGCTGATGTTGTTGTTGTCGTCATCTGTAGACACATGGTTTCCATGCAATATCTTAAGTTCTAGTATTAAATTTATTAGATTTTAACACAATGGTCTTTGGCACAAAACACAGGTGGGTATTTAATTTTGGGATTCTGGTCCCATCTGTTTCTGTTTTGCGTGTAGAGCATTTATTTTTCATAGTATTTGGATGCAGTTTTTTCCTTTATATTCCTTGTAACATTTCTTATCTGAAGTATGCCAAAGATTTTGCAATAGTTCTAATGGGTAGCCCAGTGTACCGCTTTATTCATTTCTTTAAAACATCCCTTGGTCACTGTGGTCCAACAAATATCTTCATTATAAACTGAATATATGAATGAAGCATACAAGTTGGCTTGAGCCTCAGGTTCAAGGGAAACATCACCCCTTTTTGCAATATATGGCATATCTAGCACTATAACAAATGTACAGCAAGCTTACACACACAATTAAAGCTGATAATAACCAAGCTAGTAACTTGACTAGAATGATTAGTACACTTGACTATTGGTCTAGTACAAATACTATTTTAACAAAGTCAAGATGACTAGCAAAGCTAGTTAATCTACAAGAATAATAAGTCAATTGACTTTTTTAAAAGTCATTTTGACTTTTGGCATAGTCATCCTGTGGACAGTCAATTTGACTAGGTAAGCTAGTCAGTTTGACTAGTGTATTTTTTCAGTGGGGGGGGTGGAAATTGTTCGAAAGTGTTGGTTTTTAACTATTTTTATCCCATTTTACCCTACCCAATACTTATCGATTGTACCCCGTGATAGTCGACAAACAGAAATGTAAACTAGTAGGTGATCTTTCGATTACAGTAAGATATCCCTGCCTCCAAGCATCTTTTGAGTTTTCAGGTTTTTTTGGCAACAACAGCTATCATGAATCAGTTATATCCAAACACAAGCCTTAATGCACATCTAGACATCTTTAGGAATATTTCTCTGATATTTTAGCCAAATTAGTTTGGTGCATACACAAGAAATCAGTATTTCTATATTTTTTATTCTTTTGGTTTCCGTGGCAACAGCATCCATTTTGGAAATAAAAGCTAATACTCTGAAAGGCAACCTCCTAAGAACAACATATATTCTACCCAAAAGATTGGTGTAGTCACTAGTGAAATCAGTATATCTGTAATTTTTTTCACTCTGATCTTCTGGTTACCATGGGAACTGCAGCCATTTGGAAAACTTCCAACCCTTTATGTATCTCTAGACATCCTACATGACAGTCTTGTGAAGTGTCATGACATTTGGAATATTCCTAAGAAGTTTCATAATAACCAGTCAACAGTTGTTGTGAAATCAGCATATTTGTGTTTTTTAACTCAATTTCCTTGTTACCATAGTAACAGCAGCCATTTTGACA
>JAOXYI010000020.1:119090-154582 GCA_028566495.1 Lithophaga antillarum
AATAATATTACGTAAAGTTCATTAATTCAACCATATATTGCCGAGAGTGAATTCACTCTCGGCTGCTCCATTACAAGTAATGGCGTCGCGGTGTAGCTCCGACGAGACAAGTGTTGATGGAGGAGCTACATTATTGCAGCTAGGGTTAGAAGTGTTGTGAAATGTAAAATGGCTTCCGACGCCAGTTATTGCAGCATGTGACTTGTATTGAAGAAGGCGAGTTAGAAATGTGTAGGCGTTTGTATACCTTTTACGGGTCGTCGCCCCAACGGATACAAGTCGTCTTCCAGGTACTGGGCTTGGGTGGATGGCGGTATGGATCTCGGTGATGACCAAGTATGGTGGAAATATACTCCAAGTGAAACAGCTATCAGCAGAAATGGCGGATTCTCTCTCTCTGGGCTCGGGTGGATGGCGGTATGGATCTCGGTGATGACCAAGTATGGTGGAAATATACTCCAAGTGAAACAGCTATCAGCAGCATTGGCGGATTCTCTCTCTCTCTGCTAACCAAGTGCGGTCCGCTCAGGTGGAACCGAATACAGGGATCTGTCGCTCTCTCGGCTAACCAAGTGCGGTCCGCTCAGGTGGAACCGAATACAGGGGCGTGTTTTATTGCTCTCTTCTATACGTCTCCAGAATATCTTCTGATGAAGCGTCCAAATAAATGAATCTGGACCTCCTCTGGAGATATTCTGAAGAAGAAGCAATAAAACACGACAAATTCAATATGGCGTTGAATATAGCAGAATTTATAATGTTGGATGACAAAACTGAAGTTCCTGATGATTTATTCGAAAATTCAGTTATGTCAGCTCAGTCGAAAGATACGACGGTAATTATGTGCTCTGTTTTGGCATTGACGTAAGTGTAAAAACAAGGATAACAAAGAAAATTGGTTGGAAGAAATTGCCGTGTTCATGACATTTTTTCTTCATGCTTTCCTAACTTAATCTATAGCTATTATCGCTCCCACTATTTGATTTCCAGATTATCCTTTTCACCCGCTTAAGAGTAAGAGTTTTTCCTTTTTACAGCTAATACTGTACAATAATTTTGTCAATGTTTGTCTGAATGTATAATCGAAAAAGATATTTTGTCCGTCTATCAAATAAGTTTAAAGTAACCAAGCCAGATTATTTGTGTATATAAAAGATACACTTGACTTTTAATCTCGTGTGAAATAATGAAAAATCTCGTGTGAAATAATGAAAACTCTAGATTTTGTACAATAGACTCTCTGTCGGATTTCATTTTTTCTACTATCATGATCATGATTTACTTCTTTCACAGGCACTGTGGGCATGGATACAGCCTTATTTTTCTTTTTTTCAAACATACTTTTGCCTATGATTCGTTTACTCTTGTTCTCCACCCCTCTACTCTTGAGGAGAATAAGAGTAGATGGGTGGCACATATTGACTCAAGAACGAATTTATAGATATATTTAAAAAAAATAAGACTGTATCCATGCCCAAAGTGCCTGTGATTTTTTGTTATTAAAGATAACATACAAGTCGTATAAGTTGCTGCAATCGGTCTTCATTTAATTTCAGAAACAGATCTCATCATGTATGGATACAAAGCTATATGGACATGGTTGTAAACAATTATATAGATACAGATTTCAGAAGAATGTATCGTCTCACTCGTCCTTGCTTTGAAGCACTGCTGGGAGTTTTATCTACAAGACCTGAGATGGAAGTGCGTTCAGAAATTTTTGGGGGTCGTGCACGAGTGGGTTTTGAAAAAACTGTGCTAATTGCACTTAGATACTTTGCCCACCAGGGAAATATAAGAATAATATCAGAAATATCTGATGTTCCAGACTCAACAGTGGTTGTATGCAGAAACAGAGTAGTTGCTTCTCTAATGGCTCTTAAAGATACGTATATAAAATGGCCATTAGATCATAGAAACCAAATAACTATATCGACTAAATTTCAAGAAAAAAAGGGCTTCCTGGTGTTATTGGTGCGATCGATGCTACGCACATTCAGATACAATCGCCGCATGAACACCCACAAGCATATATTAATAGAAAATCGTATCACAGCATTATTCTTCAAGCTGTTTGCCTACCGGATTCCTCGTTTTCAAACTGTTTTATTGGGTGGCCTGGAAGTGTGCACGATTCTCGTGTGTTAAAGAACTCTGAGTTATGGACGGAAGGTGAAAATATTTGGAGAAAATCATATAATTGGGGATGGTGCTTATCCTCTCAAGACTTGGTTGCTAACACCCTATCGAGACAATGGTAATCTGAACGCTGAGCAAAAACGGTATAATTACATTCATCCTGCCACAAGAACTGTAATTGAACGCAGTTTTGGAATTTTGAAAGGACGATTTCGCAGACTGCATTTTATTGAAACCAAGGAAATGAAAACATATTGGTGTTTCATGTTGTGTCCTTCACAATTTTTGTATAAAACATGGGGATAATGGTGAAGAATTCATGGAGGAAGATCAAGGGGATGGTAGTGCTACTGCAGCCCAAGCCGACAGTGACAATACAGGTGTGGCTAAGAGAGACAGACTAGCCAGAAACTTGCGTTAGTGACAGAGATCTTGAATTTCAACATGAATACATTTATAAACTTGTTTGTATTTTTTCTCTAATTGAAGTATCCAAAATAATCAATTTAAGGTGTTTTCCTTTTTTATGATTGATCATTTGTGCTTTGATGTTCAGATCTTGGAAATTATAGTGCAGGAACTAGTTAGATCATGTATTTCTGTCCTCAATTTTTGCGAAATAATTTGGTTGTCTCATGGACATAAAACCAATGTCTCTATATATGTGAAAGAGAAAAAAATCAACCCCCCTTTTCGACCGCCAGGCAAGGACTCCTGTAATAAAAGGGGCATACCTCCAGTAAAAGTGGATGAAAAAAATTGGCATAACACGATGATCTTCGTATGATGGCAAGTCATTATGCAAAATATGAACAAAATCCATCAAAAGATAAAGGAGGGGTGTCTACACAAGTCTTGTATCCTATAATCCCATTAGGTAAGAACATAAAAGGGGCATAACTCAAAGTGAATAAAAGGAAAAATTGGCATTTGACCATCTTCATATAATCGCAAGTCATCATGCAAAATATGAACATAATCCATCAAAAAATAAAAGGAGGAGTTGTTTACACAAGATTTTGATGGACGGACTGAAGCACGGACAAGACCAATGCTGTATACCCCTATCTCTGTCAAAATGGGGTATAAAATTAACCAATGTTGACCATGAATGAAATATAATTCAGGGTGACCTAATTGTTGCTGAATCATGTGTATTCTTCATGATGTGAGCTAGACATTTACAGATGAGTTGCTATGGTTTCTTTGATATTTATTCCATATTCATCCTTTTCACATATAAGACAAGAATTCAAATAATATTTATTTAGTAAAATGTCAACAACAAAAAACAACATACTGTTAAAGCAAATTAAACGATTTAAATTAACAATTACATTGTACATGTTGTAAAGGTCAACAAAAAACAACATACTGTTGTAAACAACAAATGATTTAAATTAACAATGACATTGTGAATGTCAATAAAAAACAACATACTGTTGTAAAACAAATTGTGATGTAATCCCAATTGTCATTTAACACATCACACGTACATGTAGTCCATATAATATTCAACATTTTTTACACCAGATAATACAAAAGTAAATTTCAAAGTGTTTGGAATAAAAGAAATCCTTACAATATCTATGCACAGCTACTTACTGTTTTAAAACAAAAGAATATTGAACACACAAAATTGTGTTTTGTCTATTTACAAATTCAAAATAACCAATAAGCACTTAATTTTATCTTTCCCTCAAAATGCGTGTCTATGAAATTGCAAGCATGCTGGTAGTGTGAGGCTAATTGAAAAGACAAATGCAATCCCAGTAATGTGGGACAAAATGTTAAAGCTACTATAAAGTCCTCATAGGTACACATGATGCCACATGCATCTAAATACTCTAGATTTAAATTTCTCAAAGTATCTAAAACAGCTCATCATCACTTCTGTAAATAAGAGATAAAGATGGGTCAGCTTAGACAGTGGTTGTATGTTCTTAAGTTGTGTATCGCTTATTTTTGTTGATGTGAGATTGAGCACTTCTAAGCTTAGTAAGCCTTTAAGGAAAGAAATATCTGACAGTGGACAATCAGTCAAGTCTAAAACAACTAGGTGACTAGCATTTACAAGACCATAAATAATCTGGTTAAATCTTTCAATATCAACTGTATACATCTGACTTCCAAGTTCCAATACTTTCAACTTTTGTGGGGATCTCGTAAGAAGCAATAAAACATGTTCATCAATATGAAACCTGTCCTCAAATGTTACATTCATATACAATGATGTATGCTGCCTGATTATCATCCAAAATCTAAAACAAACCTTTGAGATATTTCTCAGTAATTCACTAACCGGTAAAAGCTGCATAATTTTGACAATAATCTCATCATGTAAATCCATCAAATTTAATCCTGTAAAAATAAAAGATACAATAAATGTTTTGAGATTTTCTATATCAACATTTGTATATAAAAACAGATCTGATGCCAATACATTATTAACATTTTTAGTATTTTGATAAAGTACATCTATTGCAAGCATGTGCACAATTTTGTTTTATCTCTTTTTTAAAACTGTTACATTCATTTACTTTTCATCTCTTTAATAAGATCTCTAAATATATTCATTTTTTCATCATGCATTCTTGCCCTCTCAGCTTTTTCTTCTTCTTTCTTTTTTTTTTGCTCATCCATGTATTGTTTCAAAAAATCCAATACTTTAGCAGAAGAACCACTTCTGCACTTCATTTTTTCAGTTTTAGGGGGCTGAGCAGGACCTGCTTCTTTGTCATTGTCATTTGATAATGACTCAGACTGATCAACTTCATCTGTCTTTCTTTTATTGCATGTATTTAAAATTTTAGTACCTGATGTAGTGATTGGTTCTATTGTAGGATTTCCACCCAGAATGTCCTCCAATTCACGCTGAAAAGCACATGATTTCTTATCGGATCCTGATTTGTTGTTATGGTCTTTTGTTCTTGTCAGAGCAGCTACTAAGGTTTTCCATTTTCCCATTACCTGTTCCCAGGTGAACTTATATCCATGACTGTCCAATTCATCTGATATGTCCATCCAAATTTTTTTTTTTTTTTGGTGTTTTTGCCATTTTCAGTTGCATCATTTCTTTTTTTAATTTCAAGCAGCGGAATTTTTGTGGCCTGCTCATTCCAAAACACTGGCACTGAATCTTTAGTGGAGTCTGTTGAAAGTGTCTCACTTTCAATTCCCGAAAAAAAATTAATAATTAAGAAAACATTTTTAATAGTTTGACAGACAATAGATGGACAATTGATTCGAACATGAAGTGTTTATTAGACCCTTTAACCGCTATAATTTCATTGAAATCAGACATGGTTAGGAATGATTTTACCATTTTTTTAAATGTGGTTTTGGGCATGAAATAAATAATTAACTCTCTCCTTGGACCAAGAGAAAAAAAATACATTGGTTCCCACTAACATGCACTATAGAATTAGGAGGGGTGGGCAGGGGGGGGGGGTCGGGAACCCAAGAATGAGAGGGCAACATGGATTTAGAGAAAGGGGAAGCGGGAGTAAATGGGGAGGGTAGGGGAGTACAAAAATGTAAAGCAGGAATTGGCGACCCCTCTGTCCTGCCCCCCCCCCCCAAATTAGGGTCTTCAGGTAGGCAATACACTTTATTTCTATATAAATTTTGATCGTATTTCTGTAGGGAAAACATTTCAACTTCATCATATTAATTCAAATTCAAATTTTATTTGCAGCATTGAAGGACTAATAGAAGTAATAACAAAGTACTGAACTCCAAGGGAAATGTCCAAAAGCGTAAAGTCGAAACGACTGACAAGATCGAGAAATCTACAGAACGATTGACAGAAAGCTGTCATACTCCTGACTTGGTACAGGCATTTTCAAAAGAAAATGATGGGTTGAACCAGGTTTTACGGCATGCCAAACCTCCCTCTTATATGACAACTTTTATAGTTCTGTAATAAATAGCAAGAAAGGATCTTGTAAAATCCGGTGTATTCTAATAGACAACACAGAACTGCAAAATCAAACGGTAAGCCAAAAAGCAATGCAATATAGCTAATGACCAACACTTCGACTTAGATGTTATCAAGACCATCCTTTATTATTTCTGAACAGGTAACTGAATATTTTACGAAACTGATACACGATTTATCCTGCCACATATAAGGTACTGTCACATAGATACATGAAGCTAGTGTCCAGAAGAAACAGATAGATGATTTATCCTGCCATATATAAGGTACTGTCACATAGATACATGATGCTGGTGTCCGTCAGAAACAGATAGACGATCTATACTGCCACATATAAGGTACTGTCACACAGATACATGATCCTAGTGTCCATCAGAAACTCATACACAATTTATCATGCCACATATAAGGTACTGTCACATAGATACATGATCCTAGTGTCCATTAGAAACTGATACACGATTTATCCTGCCACATATAAGGTACTGAGACATAGATACATGATTCTAGTGTCCAGCAGAAACAGATAGACGATTTATCCTGCCCTATGTGAGGTAATTTCACATACATACAAGATTCTTGTGTACTTAAGAAACAGATGGACGATTTATCCTGCCCCATGTAAGGTAACTTCAAATTCATACATGATCCTAGTGTACCTCAGCAACACATAAACGATTTGTCCTGGCACATTTAAGGTACTGTCATATAGATAAATGATCCTCGTGTCTATCAGAAACTGATAGAAGATTTATCTTGCCACATATAAGGTGCTGTCACATAGATGAATGATCCTTGTGTCCATCAGAAACAGATAGACGATTTATCCTGCCACATGTAAGGTACTGTCACAAAGATGCATGATCCTAGTGTCCATCAGAAACAGATAGACGATTTATTCTGCCACATCTAAGGTGCTCTCACATATATAGATGATCCTCGTGTTGATCAGAAACTGAGAGACGATTTATCCTGCCACATATAAGGTGCTGTCACATAGATACATGATTCTAGTGTCCATCAGAAACAGATAGACGATTTATCCTGCCAAATATAAGGTACTCTTACATAGATACATGAACTTAATATCCAGCAGAAACAGATAGACGATTTCTCCTGCCACATTTAAGGTGCTGTCACATAGACACATGATCCTTGTGCCCATCAGAAACAGATAGACGATTTATCCTGCCACATTTAAAGTACTGTCACATAGATACATGATCCTGGTGTCCATCTGAAACAGATAGACGATTTATCCCGAATGTATTGTAATTTCACATAGATACATGATCTTGGTGTACTTGACGATTTATCCTGCCCCATGTAAGGTACTGTCACATAGATACATGATCCCAGTGTCCATCAGAAACAAATAGACGATTTATCCTGCCACATTCAAGGTACTCTCACATAGATACATGAACCTATTGTCCAGCAGAAACAGTCGATTTCTCCTGCCACATTTTTGTATGTTTGTAAAGAAACGAGGCCGTATCCCATCAAAGCATCGCAAACCATATCACCCGGCGTTTCGAACATCTATTTAGACCAAATTTTTAAACTTTTTATTTTTTATACTTGGTCAAGGCCATGTTCATTATCAGGAGCCCAAGCCTATTATGTAATAGATTACGTCATTTATAAAGTAATCTTTTTATCTTCATATTCTACAAATGACATGTAAGGGGCCCGACGCCTTGGGGTCTGCTCAATCCTATACTTGGATTGCTAAACTAAGCAATGCATACGGTAAATAGGTAGTTCACTATTGAACAAAACCTTTGTATTAATCTCGTGCCAATTATATAACTGATCTATTGTTTCAAAAATAGTGTATGATGCACATTGTCTATCTATAGCATGTGTATGAATTACCAAGTGAAGACAAGAAAATTCACTTTCAATACTGATTTGTATATCATAGAACCTTTTTGTTTTATTTCAAATCTTGAGTTTTTAATATGTACACTTTGTCCGAATTGTTTTATTAGTAATTGTGTGTCTTTTATATACTATCAATCAAGGCAATCATATTCAACTTCAAAAATTATCATTTGAAGGGTTGATCTCAGAATTGTCATTATATATGCGTTTTATTCTTGTTTTAAGATGAATGGTTCAAGTGCCTTGTTAATTTGACAAGGTAATTTTTCTTGTTGGTAGGAACAAGGTCTAGTGTCCATGAGAAACAGATAGACGATTTATCCTCCAACAAATAAGGTACTGTCACGTAGATACATGATCCTGGTGTCCATCAGAAACAGATAGATGATTTCTACTGCCACATATAAGGTACTGTCACATAGATGCATGATCCTAGTGTCCCAGTGTCCAGGAGAAACAGATAGACGATTTATCCTGCCACATATAAGGTGCTGTCACATAGATACATGATCCTAGTGTCCATCAGAAACAAAACAAATAGACGATTTATCATGCCACATTTAAGGTGCTGTCACATAGATACATGATCCTGGTGTCCATCAGAAACAGATAGACTATTAATCCTGCCAAATGTATTGTAATTTCACAAAGCTACATGATGTTGGTGTACTTAAGAAACAGATAGACGATTTATCCTGGCACATATAAGGTACTGTCACATTGATAAATTTATTTTATTGATAATCACTCTTCTTTTGTCGGTTCTTCTTCATCTTCATTCAATTTCTTCATTTTCTCAATCAGAACTTCTATTTTCACCTATGGTTCGTTTCTTTGAGAAACATATCAACGTCCCAATAAAAGTTCAGTTTCGGGTACATAGTATAAATAATTCACTTCCAATGTTCTAACATTAATTCCAATATAATATAAACCACAATTTTATGGTAACTTTTGAAAATTTGACTGTACAAAAAAACTTACATATAGAATCAGAATGATCTCAACACTGTCAAAGTGAAAAACAAAATACTTCTTCAAAACTCGACATTTTTGCAAAACTGAAAGCTGACGCGCAAGAAAATTGGATCATCCAATTGTCCTCATTCTTGTGATATCCTGCATATTATTAATATATATATTGTAGGGATAATGAAACAATTTGCAATGTGACTAATTGTCTGCCTCAATTTTACAAGTTAAAATCAGTTCTGATAAAGTACTTTAAAATGAACGATCTTCGTCTTGTAATAGTTTTCAAGATCCTTTTCAACACAAATGTACTACTTATATGCAATAGGTGATGACCGTTTCCTTAAGGTGTCTTACTAATGACACTGGTGATTGCTTCCAACACAGTTGGGGTATTGATGACAATGGTCAAACACTAAGAGACTAGAGAGAGAAATTAAAATGGTTTAAAATTTTGCCTTTAAATATCTTTAGGGCGAATGAAATAGGGACGCAAATTTCAGAATTTTAATTTTGACTCTTGCAGTGGATTTTGCAACATTTTGACCTGAATCAAAGTCAACTGTAACACATTAGTTTTTAAATATTTAAAAAAATGTATAAGGAACTATTTGCAAAACTGAAAATAAAAATTTCAAATCAAACCTAACTGGATAGATCAAACCTTTTAAGTATTGTCTTTCTTTTCAAATTGATGGTCGTATATATATTGACATTCAGCTTTGTAAGAGAAGTATTATTGATTCTCATTAGTATAAAACTGGTATGTGACAAATGATTGAGTGAGGAACAATTAGTTGGGTGGTACCCAATGACACCCCTGCCTCTGAGCAGATAATACAGTTACATGTCACAGTGATAAAAACATTCACAAAAAGGGCTTCATATAAAAATACAGGGCAAAAGTGAACTGATGTTTTCACTTTTATGTTGCATCTTTCATGGACCTTTTGGAAGCTTACTATTTCTGTTTTAAATAAAACTTGGTAACAATCATCAGTTATAAAAAAAAATGCACAAAGTGATGGCTGCCAGGCTAATAGATTTTTTTTAATCTTCACTTTGATTAATATGCTAATTGCAAACAAAGTTTGAAGAAATGATCTTTGATTAACCAATCTACTTTCAAAATTGTGTCTTTCATTGTCAACATCCAACTAAGTTAGCCACCACAACACAACTTAGTTTAGCATATTGCCCATGAGTACCTTTCACCAATTCTGGTAAGAAGCTTCAACATAATTAGTTGAATGGCAGGTATGACTTTAAGCAATGTTACACTTTCCTGTTTACCATATTTGAACTTAATATTTTAATCTTGACAATTTTCTTCGGCCAAAAATTGGCAACCACTCATGGAACTGATTTGAAATTTGGTATGCCACTTCACCATAAATGAGTTGTATGGTGTGTGCATTACTTATCCATGTCAAAGGTCAACTTCATGTTTACCAGCCTTAATCTTTGGTGAATCTGTTGACACATTCTGTTATAATCTTTGGTGAATCTGTTGACACATTCTGTTATAATTATTTATTTAATATGGACTAAAGGACTTGTATATTTCTTTTTTGTCATGTTCTTTTTATATTTAACATTTCGGATTAAATAGAGGAGTACATTTACAACTGCTTGTTTTACGACTAATATGCGGGACTACCCTTTACACATACTCAAAATTCTAAATTATAAGCTGGTTTCAAAGTTTCCTTTATTTTTTTATTATTATTTTTCAAATGGCCCTTTAATTAGCTTTTCATACAGCTTTTGTTTAGCTAAATAAATTAGAACAAAAAGATGATGGTGATATTTTGCTCATTAAAATTTCTTTATAAATAATATAAAAAGAAAATTGGGTGATTTTTTTGTGTTTAAGATTTCCCTGTGCTTTTTAAAAATTACATAAATTAATAAGATTTTTTTTAAATATCCTAGGTATTCTAAACGAACAATAGGTTAATTACTTCTCTTAGGTATAAAGTACTGTGACATGTTACTGGGGGACTCGCAGCCAAACTGCATGGATGTCTTATGTTCAGACTAATGAAAAATGAGCTTACATCCATGTAGAAGATAATCATGATTGTCAGTAAATAGATTTACACTTAGTTTTATACTCATTGTGATCACCACAATGTGATGTTTTATTATTGTGAAAAAATGGGCAACGAGCAATTTTTAATATTGGCTGATATAGTAAACTCTATTCCTGAAAAACTATATGATTTATGAACGAAGAGGCCAAAACAAAGAGTACTTCAGTACTTTGATTTTAATTTTTCTATACAGATAATACATTTATATTCCATTTTCTTGAGCCTTAATTTATCTATACCTAATGGTTACCTGGAAAAGGCGTAACGTTAAATGAAATAATCAATCCTTCAATCAATGAAATACAACCTTGTGGTGCAAATGAAACATTGGTCATTTCAAAAATTGACATAAATTTTTTTAATTGTGCCAGATTTATATGTTATCTGTGGATGGAATACTTATATGTTGTTTAAATATTTGTTCCTAAAGTAAAAACATTTAAATTAGAAAACGGAAAAAAATGAGTAACTTTTGAATAGTGTTAGGTAGAAAAATAATTTAAATTGGACTTTGTCCACAATTTTACTACCATTCTGACTTCTGAACATTTTCATTTGTACGAATTCTTGCTGAGGCTGCACATATCGTACAGGCGCAGCTAATGCATAACTTTTACCAGGTAAAAAGTATTTTGAATCAAACATTTTTCGGACTCTGAAGATTTTCTTCGCAGTCTATAGACACAGACAAAAGGCCTGACGGTCAACCCAGAGTAAGACAAAAGAAAGGACAATAGGGGATTAAATTTTTGTCATCTTAGTGTTTACCTGTCCATACTTAGTCAATTTTTTAAATAAAATATGGGCTAAAAATTGGCTTTTTTCTACATGTGCAGTTTTATGAACAAGCATTGGGAAAATAATTTTCAAATTTTCAGTTTGGTAGTAAAATTTTGAACAACTTGTTGCCTGACCATTTTCCTGTATCTTCTACCGTTTTCGAATTATTTAGAATTTTCCGTTTTCTAATTTAAATGTTTGTACTATAATGACTGTACAGTGATCAGATATAGTCTTTGAACATGCTCAATATTTTTTTGTATGATACCTTAATCGAAGATGTAATATTGTAGGTTTCATTTTGGACAAAAGTGGTGGTAGAAAAGTATTGTTATATACATTATATTATATCAAATTCACAAATTTATCTGTTACTGGCGCAAATGAATTATTGCTTGTGGCGCAAATGAAAGAATATTTTGGGGCAAATGAAATAAAGCAATGCGTCGGAAATTTCCTACTTGCATCCTGATAGGGCAATAAACATGGGCACCTTTTGTCTTGCCTGCAACAAAGGGGCTGTGATGAGACATAGTGATCTAAAATTACCTTGTTGGCATCATAAATATTTAGGCAAAAACAGAATTTGAAGTTTTCTCAGTCTTTATTAAATCTTCCGGCATGGTCAAAAGATTCTATCCAATGCAAAAAGGTGGAAAAAGTATTTTGTACTGTTCAATATAAAAAAAAATCCAGTTGGAACCAAACTTGGATGAAATACTTACTGGATTAGACAAAGAGTTCTTAACTTTTTACTAAGATGGCAGCTACAGCCCAGTTTAACATATAATACCCTATATATCGTAAATTCTTATAAAAGAAAATCTTATGTCTTGAGCCAGTTGCTCAAATGGAATCAAACGCTTGTTGAAATAATTTTTAATTAGTCCCATTTCAGATTCACGTTGGTCATTTCCAAACTCTGGCCAAAATGGCCATCACAGCTGAATCAAATTTGATATAGAATTCTGTTTTTTCTGAAACCTGCCATTTAGTTGAAGCAAACTATTTCTTTCAATCTTATGCAAGATTAGATTGTGTCTTTCTGGCATATATTTCATATTCTTTCTTTTAAATAGTCGTGTCTTTTTGTTTGGAACTGATGAAACAGTAATCGGATGGTCCTCTTCTGTAATTATGCCTAAGACAGGTCAAAAGTCTAGCAAAATTTAGTGAAACACCTTTTCAGAGTTTTAGCAAATATAAATATATATCCCCGGGTGACCGGTTTTGACGCACTTAAGGATGTTTTAACTAAAAGTGCGAAAACGTTCGACAATCAATCAGATTATCATATACACAAGGAAAAAAGTTAAGCACCCCCAAGGTTTTTTGAAATGATAAATTATACGATTGGTATCATGCAATTCAGGAATAAATAATCTCAAAAATGCAAATGTTGCCTTTTGGAACAATGTTTTATCTTTCGGAAAACATAAACAAATATCAAATTGAATGATAATTTAATGCATAGGTCGTTACAAAATCGAATACCCAGTTTTTACAGTAGAAGCGTATCCATTTTAAGTATTGACCTCCTGAGTTCATAAAGCTCGGTAAAATGTTTGTTTCAAATTGAAAATGTTAATTTTAAGTCACTTAACGACATTCTTGATTCAAAATTTCATATCGACAGAAACCAGTATGTTCTTGGCTGATGGCCTCAACCCTTCATTTTATCCCACCAGCCAGTGGTCGGATTTTCTGACATGGTACCCGTGGTCATTTCTGTGGCAATATTGCTTCAAATTGACGTTGTTTTGACCAAGAAGTTCGCATGCGTGTACAAAATGCCCTAGCATGTCTAAATCATGTCCCATACATGTTTTATTGTGTTCTAATCTTGGTTCATGGCTGGCCATGGAATTGAAATCACGGTTTTAACTTTACGGTAGGTGATAAGAACCCTTGAACAATCAGACATGGCATTGCTATTCATCAACACAGGTCTGTCACTAAAGGACAATTGTCAAAATGGGAAATAAACTTGCCAAAGAATCTTTCATCTGCACTTATCAAATCTTCGGACGTACTGTTTTTGATGACTCGTGTTGAGAGGCTTGATCTTTCATCATCGGGAAAGGCATCCTGAGCATGCTTTCAATCTATGCGTATATGTGTATACAAGTCAAACCGGGGTACATTACAATCAGTATTAACCCTGTATAGAACGTTTTCAATGTGTATAAATCTATAGATGTCACGTTCTAGTACATTACAGGCAGTATTGACCCGGTATAAAACGTTTTCCATTCTAATAGATGCATACAAGTCACACCAAGTACATCACAATCAGTATTGACACGGTATATAACGTTTTATATGTGTATAAATGTATACATGCCACGTTCTGGTACACAACAGGCATCACTGACCAGGTATTTAACGTTTTCTATGCGTATAGATGTATACAAATCACACCCAAGTACATCACAGTCAGTATTGACCCGGTATAAAACGATTTCTATGTGTATAAAGGACAGATCTACAACCATACAACGTTTTATACTATGCAAATGTAGACAGCTGTACATCTTATCAACACTGTAGGGCAGATCTGCAACCAATGAACGTTTTATTACATGCAAATATGGACAGTACTACAACCCGTCAGCACGGTAGGACAGATCTAGAACCATACAACGTTTTATACCATGCAAATATGGACAGTGCTACAACCTATCAGGACTGCTAGACATATCTACAACCACACAACGCTTTATACCATATAAATGTAGACAGCTGTACAACCCATCAACACTGTAGGACAGATCTGCAATCAATGAACGTTTTATACCATGCAAATATGGACAGTACTACAACCCATTAGCACGGTAGGACAGTTCCTAGGACCATACAACGTTTTATATCACGCAAATATGGACAGTACTACAACCTATCTGGTCTGTAGGACTGAACTACAACCATACAAAGTTATATACCCTGCAAATGTAGACAGCTGTACAACCCATCCACACTGTAGGACAGATCTGCAACCAATGAACGTTAATACCATGCAAATATGGACAGTACTACAACCCATCAGCACGGTAGGAGAGATCTACAACCATACAACGTTTAATACCATGCAAATATGGACAGTACTACAACCTATTAGGACTGTAGGACAGATCTACAACCATACAACGTTTTATACCATGTAAATGTAGACAGCTGTACAACCCATCAACACTGTAGGACAGACCTGCTACCAATGAACGTTTTACACGATGCAAATATAGACAGTACTACAACCTATCAGCACGGTAGGACAGATCTAGAACCATACAACGTTTTATATCATGCGAATATGGACAGTACTACAACCCATCAGCACGGTAGGACAGATCTAGAACCATACAACGTTTAAAACCATGCAAATATGGACAGTACTACACTCTATCAGGACTGTAGGACAGATCTACAACCATACATTTTTTTAAACCATGCAAATGTAGACAGCTGTATAACCAATTAAAACTTTAGGACAGATCTTCAACCAATGAACGTTTTATACCATGCAAATACAGACAGTACTTCAACCCATCAGCACGGTAGGACTGATTTAGAACCATAAAACGTTTTATATTATGCAAATGTTGACAGTACTACAACCTATTAGAACTGTAGGACAGATCTACAACCATACAACGTTTAATACCATGCAAATGTAGACAGCTGTACAACCTATCAACACTGTAGGACAGATCTGCAACCAATGAACGTTTTTTACCATGCAAATATGGACAGTACTACAGCCCATCAGAACGGTTGGACAGATCTAGACCCATACAACGTTTTATACCATGCAAATATGGACAGTGCTACATCCTATCAGGACTGTAGGACAGATCTACAACCATACAACGTTTAATACCATGCAAATGTAGAGAGCTCTACAACCCATCATCACTGAAGGACAGATCTGCAACCAATGAACGTTTTTTACCATGCAAATATGGACAGTAATACAACCCATCAGCACGGTAGGACAGATCTAGAACCATACAACGTTTTATACCATGGAAATATAGACAGTACTACAACCTATCAGAACTGTAGGACAGATCTACAATCATACAACGTTTTATACTATGCAAATGTAGACAGCTGTACATCTTATCAACACTGTAGGGCAGATCTACAACCAATGAACGTTTTATTACATGCAAATATGGACAGTACTACAACCCATCAGCACGGTAGGACAGATCTAGAACCATACAACGTTTTATACCATGCAAATATGGACAGTGCTACAACCTATCAGGACTGCTAGACATATCTACAACCACACAACGCTTTATACCATATAAATGTAGACAGCTGTACAACCCATCAACACTGTAGGACAGATCTGCAATCAATGAACGTTTTATACCATGCAAATATGGACAGTACTACAACCCATCAGCACGGTAGAACAGATCTAGAACCATACAACGTTTTATACCATGCAAATTTGGACAGTACTACAACCTTTCAGGAGTGTAAGACAGATCTTCAACCTTACATCGTTTTATACCATGCAAATGTAGACAGCTGTACAACCCATCCACATTGTAGGACAGATCTGCAACCCATGAACGTTTATACCATGCAAATATGGACAGTAGTACAACCCATCAGCACGGTAGGACTGATCTAGAATCATACAACGTTGTTTACCATGCAAATATGGACAGTACTAGAACCTATTAGGACTGTAGGACAGATCTACAACAATACAACGTTTTACACCATGTAAATGTAGACGGCTGTACAACCCATCAACACTGTAGGACAGACCTGCTACCAATGAACGTTTTATACCATGCAAATATGGACAGTACTACAACCTATCAGCACGGTAGGACAGATTTAGAACCATACAACGTTTTATATCATGCGAATATAGACAGTACTACAACCCATCAGCACGCTAGGACAGATCTAGAACCATACAACGTTTTATACCATGCAAATACGGACAGCACTACACTCTATCAGGACTGTAGGACAGATCTACAATTATACAAAGTTTTATACCATGCAAATGAAGACAGTTGTACAACCCATTAAAACTATGGACAGATCTTCAACCAATGAACGTTTTATACCATGCAAATATAGACAGTACTTCAACCCAACAGCACGGTAGGACAGATCTAGAACCATACAACGTTTTATACCATGCAAATATGGACAGTACTACAACCTATTAGGACTGTAAGACAGATCTACAACCATACAACGTTTTATACCATGCAAATGTAGACAGCTGTACAACCCATCAACACTGTAGGACAGACCTGCTACCAGTTAACGTTTTATACCATCCAAATATGGACAGTACTACAACCAATCAGCACAGAAGGACAGATCTAGAACCATACAACGTTTTATACCATGCAAATATGGACAGTACTACAACCTATTAGGACTGTAGGACAGATCTACAACAATACAACGTTTTATACCATGTAAATGTAGACAGCTGTAAAACCCATCAACACTGTAGGACAGACCTGCTACCAATGAACGTTTTATACCATGCAAATATCGACAGTACTACAATCTTTCAGCACGGTAGGACAAATCTAGAACCATACAACGTTTTATATCATGCGAATATGGACAGTACTACAACCCATCAGCACGGTAGGACATATCTAGAACCATACAACGTTTTATAGAGGTATTACCAATGTGTACTTCATGTACCCATCACATTGCATGTATAGTGGACATATAGTGTCTATATCTTAGGTATTATCAGTGTGTTCTTCAGGTAAACATCACATTCTATGCATAGTGGATACTGTAGTGTCTGTATCTGAGGTATTATCAGTGTGCACTTCAAGTACACATCACATTGTGTGTATAGTGGACACTATAGTGTCTGTATCTAAGGTGTTATCAGTGTGTACTTCAGGTACAGATCATATTGTATGTATAGTGGACACTATAGTGTCTGCATCTGAGGTATTATCAGTGTGCACTTCAGGTACACATCAAATTGCATGTATAATGGACACTATACTGTCTTTATCTGAGGTATTATCAGCTAGTGTGTACTTCAGGTACACATCACATTGTGTGTATAGTGGACATTATAGTGTGTGTATCTGAGGTATTATCAGTGGGTACTTCAGGTACACATCACATTGGATGTATAGTGGATACTGCAGTGTCTGTATCTGAGGTATTATCAATGTGTACTTCAGGTACACATCACATTGCATGCATAGTGGACACTATAGTGTCTTTATCTGAGGTGTTATCAGTGTGTACTTCAGGTACACATCACATTGTATGTATAGTGGATACTGTAGTGTCTGGATCTGAGGTATTATCAATGTCTTCTATATGTTGACATCAAATTGTATGTATAGTAGATACTACAGTGTCTGTATCTGCTGTATTATCAGTGTGTACTTAAAGTACATATCACATTGTGTGTAAAGCGGACACCATAGTGTCTGTATCTGATGTATTATCAGTGTGAACTTCAGGTACACATCACATTGTATGTATAGTAGGTTCTATAACGTCTGTATCTGAGGTATTATCAGTGCGTTCTTCAGGTACACATCACATTGCATGTATAGTGGACACTATAGTGTCTGTATCTGAGGTATTATCAGTGTGTACTTCAGGTACACATCACATTGCATGTATAGTGGACACTATAGTGTCTGTATCTGAGGTATTATCAGTGTGTACTTTAGGTACATATCACATTGCATGTATAGTGGACACTATAGTGTCTGTATCTGAGGTATTCTCAGTCTGTACTTCAGGTAGACATCACATTCTATGCATAGTGGATACTGTAGTGTCTGTATCTGAGGTATAATCAATGTGTTCTATATGTAAACATCACATTGTATGTATAATGGATACTACAGTTTCTGTATCTGAGGTATTATCAGTGTGTACTTCAAGTACACATCACATTGTGTGTATAGTGGACACTATAGTGTCTGCATCTAAGGTATTATCAGTGTGTACTTCAGGTACAGATCATATTGTATGTATAGTGGACACTATAGTGTCTGTATCTGAGGTATTATCACTGTGTACTTCAGGTAGACATCACATTGCATGTATAGTGGACACTATAGTGTCTTTATCTGAGGTATTATCAGCTAGTGTGTACTTCAGGTATACATGACATTGTGTGTATAGTGGACACTATAGTGTCTGTATCTGAGGTATTATCAGTGGGTACTTCAGGTACCCACCACATTGTTTGTATAGTGGACAATATATAGTGTCTGTATCTGAGGTATTATCATTGTGTACTTCAGGTAAACATCATATTGCATATATAGTGGACACTATAGTGTCTGTATATGAGGTATTATCAGTGTACCTCAGGTACACATGACATTGTGTGTATAGTTAATACTATAGTGTCTGTATCTGAGGTATTATCTGTGTGTACTTCAGGTACACATCACACTGCATGTATAGTGGACACTATAGTGTCTGTATCTGTGGTATTGTCAGTGTGTACTTCAGGTTAACATCAAATTGCATATATATAGTGGACACTATAGTGTCTGTATATGAGGTTTTATCACTATACATGAAATGTGATGTGTACCTGAAATACACACTGATAATACCTCAGATACAGACACTATAGTACAATGTGATGTTTACCTGAAATACATACTGATAATACCTCAGATACAGACACTATAGTGTCCACTATACATGCAATGTGATGTGTACTTGAAGTATACACACTGATAATTCCTCAGAAACGGACACTACAGTATCCACTGTACACACAATGTGATGTGTACCTGAAGTACACACTGATAATACCTCAGATACAGACACCACAGTGTCCACTATACATGGAATGTGATGTATACCTGAAGTACACACTTATAATACGTCAGATACCGACACTATAGTATTCACTATTCACACAATATGATGTGTACCTGGAGTATACACTGATGATACCTCATATGCAGACACTATAGTGTCCACTATATATGCAATGTGATGTGTACCTGAAGTACACACTGATAATACCTCAGATACAGACTATAGTGTCCACTATACATGGAATGTGATGTGTACCTGAAGTACACACTGATAATACCTCAGATACAGACGTTATAGAACCTACTATACATACAATGTGATGTGTACCTGAAGTACACACTGATAATACATCAACTACAGACACTATGGTGTCCGCTATACACACAATGTGATGTGTACTTTAAGTACACACTGATAATACTTCAGATACAGACACTGTAGTATCTACTATACATACAATGTGATGTTAACATATAGAAGACATTAATAATATCTCAGATCCAGACACTACAGTATCCACTATACATGCAATGTGATGTGTTCCTGAAGTACACATTGATAATACCTCAAATACAGACACTGCAGTATCCACCATTCACATAATGTGATGTGTACCTGAAGTACACACTGATAATACCTCAGATACAGACACTATAATTCCCACTATACATGTAATGTGATGTGTACCTGAAGTACACACAAATAATACCTCAGGTACAGACACTGCAGTGTCCACTATACATACAATGTGATGTTTACATATAGAAGACATTGATAATACCTCAGATATAGACACTACAGTATCCACTATACATACAATGTGATGCGTACCTAAAGTACACACTGATAATACCTCAGATACAGACACTATAGTGTCCACTATACATACAATGTGATATGTACCTGAAGTACACATTGATAATACCTCAGGAACAGACATTATAGTATCCATTATACATACAATGTGATGTTTACCTGAAGTACACAGTGATAATACCTCAGATACAGACACTATAGTGTCCACTATACATACAATTTGATGTTTACCTGAAGTACACACTGATAATACCTGAGATGCAGACACTATAGTGTCCACTATACATACACTATGATGTGTACCTGAAGTACACACTGATAATACCTCAGATACAGACACATAGTGTCCATTATACATGCAATGTGAGGTGTACCTAAAGAACACACTGATAAAACCTCAGATACAGACACTGTAGTATCCACTATACATATAATGTGATGTTAACATATAGAACACATTGATAATACCTCAGATACAGACACTACAGTATCCACTATACACACAATGTGATTTGTATCTGAAGTACATACTGATAATATCTCAGACACAGACACTATAGTGTCCACTATACATGCAATGTGATGTGTACCTGAAGTACACACTGATAATACCTCAGATACAGACACTATAGTTTTCACTATACACACAATGTGATGTGTAGCTAAAGTACACACTGAAAATACCTCAGGTACAGACACTATAGTACAATGTGATGTTGACCTGAAGTACACACTGATAATACATCTGAAAGAGACACTATACTGTTCCCTATACATGCAATGTGATGTGTACTTGAAGTACACACTGATAATACCTCAGATACAGACACTACAGTATCCACAATACACAAAATGTGATGTGCACTTAAGTACACACTTATAATACCTGAGATACAGACACTATAGTGTCCACTAAACATACAATGTGATGTTCACCTGAAGTACACACTGATAATTCCTGAGATACAGACACTATAGTATTCACTATACATACAATGCGATGTGTACCTGAAGTACACACTGATAATACCTCAGATACAGACACTATAGTGTCCACTATACATACAATGTGATGTGTACCTGAAGTACACACTGATAATACCTCAGATACAAACACTAGTGTCCACTATTCATACAATGTAATGTGTATCCGAAGAACACACTGATAATACCTCAGATACAGACACTATAGTACCCATAAGACAAACAATGTGATGTGTACCTGAAGTACACACTGATAATACCTCAAATACAGACACAATAGTATCCACTATAATCAGTGGACGAAAAATGATTGGTTTTCGGCCCTTTCCGCCCGGACCCCATATAATATGAACCCGTTCTCTATGCAAAATGTCGGAGGAGTCCTTCTTGCATTGATGAAGGTACAGCTTTTTATATTGACGGCGTCTCTGCAGTCCGTAGGGAGAAAACATGGAGGCGTGTCCCGTGTTCTATATACTGTACATAGAAAATGCCTAAAGAAATAGCAGGAACCTTACGTCCGTTTCTGGTATATTACGGCCGGACTGTTGAGCTGATAGTTATACTGAAAACGGCGTTTGGAAGGGAAAATAATTACCTTTGTTTTTCCATATAAAATTTCCATTTCAGACCAGGTGTCTAAGCCGTAGTCCAGTTGGGAGGTCCCCCTTTATTTCATTGGCAACCCGATTTTCGGACGAAATATGATAAGTTTTCGGTCATTTTCGCCCGGACCCCCTGTAATATGACCCCATACCTAGTGGGAACTGTTAGACGAGTCCCTTTTGCATTGATCAAGGTACAGCTTTTAATATTGACGGCGTGCCTACAGTCCATAGGGCGATAACATAGAGGCGTGTCCCGTATCCTATATACTGTTTATAGAAAATGCCTAATGAAATAGCGCGGACCCTTACCTCCGTTGCTGGTAAATTCCGGCCGGACTGTTACGCTGATAGTTATTCAATAATAATGTTTGCAAGGGAACACCCTTACTTTTGTTTTGCAGTATATAATGTCCATTTCGGACCGGGGATCTAGCCTGTAGGCCAGTTGGGAGGTACCCTTTATTTCTATGGGAAACCCGATATTCGGAAGAAAAATGATATGATATGAGCCCGTACTCAGTGCGAACTGTTAGAGGATACCCTCTTGCATTGATCAAAGTACAGCTTTTGATATTGGCGGCGTCTCTGCAGTCCATAGGGAGAAAACATGGAGGCGTGTCCCGTATGATATATACTGTATATAGAAATTGCCTAATGAAATAGCGAGGACCCTTACCTCCGTTGAAGGTGAATTACGACCGGACTGTTACGCCGATAGTTATACAATAATGACGTTTTCAAGGGGACACCCTTACCTTTGTTTTGCATTATAAGATGTCCGTTTCGGACATGGGGTCTAGCCTGTAGGCCAGTTGAGAGGTCTCCCTGTATTTCTATGGGAAACATGATGTTCGGACGAAAAATGATTGGTTTTCGGCTCTTTCCGCCCGGACCCCGTATAATATGAACCCGTACCATGTGCAAACTGTTTGAGGAGTCCTTCTTGCATTGATCAAGGTACAGCTTTCCATATTGACGACGTTTCTGCAGTCAATAGGGAGAAAACATGGAGGCGTGCCCGTATACTTTATACTGTATATAGAAAATGCCTAAAGGTATAGCTGGACCCTTACCTCCGTTGCTGGTACATTACGGCCGGACTGTTTCGCCGATAGTTATACAGTAAACTCCGTTCGGAATCGGACACCTTTACCTTTGTTTTATTGTATACAATCTTCATTTTAGATCAGGGGTCTAGGCCGTAGTCCAGTTGGGAGGTCCCCCTTTATTTCTATTGGAAATCCGATTTTTCGACGAAAAATTATTAGTTTTCGGCCCTTTCCGCCCGGACCCCGTGTACTATGAATCCGTACCCTGTGCAAACTGTTCGAGGAGTGCCTCTTGCATTGATCAAGGTACAACTTTCTATATTGATGGCGTCTCATGGAGGCGTCTCCTGTATACTATATACTGTATATAGAAAATGCCAAAGAAATAGCAGGACCGTTACCTCCATTTCTGGTATATTACGGCCGGACTGTTGCGCTGATAGTTATACAGTAAACGGCGTTTGGCATGGGATATACTTACCTTTGTTTTGCTATGCAAAATGTCGATTTTAGACCGGGGGTCTAGGCCGTAGTCCAGTTGGGAGGTCCCTCTTTATTTCTATGGGAAACTAGATTTGTGGACGAAAAATATGTTTTCGGTCCTTTCCGCCCGGACCCCGTGTAATATGAACCCGTATCTAGTGGGGACTGTTAGACGAGTCCCTCTTGCATTAATCAAGGAACAGCTTTCCATATTGGCTGTGTGCTACAGTCAGTAGGGAGAAAACATGGAGGCGTGTCCCGTGTACTATACACTGTTTATAGAAAATGCCTAATAAAATATCGGAGACCCTTACCTCCGTTGCTGGTGAATTACGGCCGGGACTGTTGAGCTGATAGTTATACAGTAAAAGAGTTTGCAAGGCGACACCCTGACCTTTGTTTTGTGGTATAAAATGTCCATTTCGAACCAGGGGTCTAGGCTGTAGGCCAGTTGGGAGGTCCCCCCTTTATTTCTATGGGAAACCCGATGTTCGGACGAAAAATGATTGGTTTTCGGCCATATTCTCCCGGACCCCGTTTAATATGAACCCGTACTCAATGCGAACTATTGGAAGATACCCTCTGGCATTCTTTCTATATTTCCGGCGTCTCTACAGTCCGTAGGGAGAAAACATGGAGGCGTGTCCGTTATACTATATACTGTATATAGAAAATGCCTAATGAAACAGCGGGACCCTTACCTCCGTTGCTGGCGAATTACAGTCGGACTGTTATGCTGATAGTTAAACAGTAAACTGCGTGTGGAAGGAGACCACCTTACCCTTGATTTGTCGTATGCAATGTCCATTTCGAACAAGTGGTCCAGGCTGTAGTCCAGTTGGGAGGTCCCCCTTTATTTCTATAGGAAATCGGATTTTCCGACGAAAAATGATTGGTTTTCGGCCCTTTCCGCCCGGATCCCGTATAATATGAACCAGTAGCCTGTGCAAACTGTTAGAGGTATACCTTTTGCATTGATCAAGATACAGCTTTCCATATTGGCGGTGTCTCTGCAGTGCGTACGGAGAAAACATGGAGGCGTGTCCCAGTTGGAAGGGCACACTCTTACTCTACTATCTTTATTTTGCTGTATAAAATGTCCATTTCACACCAGGGGTCCAGGCTGTAGGCCAGTTGCGAGGTTCCGTTTGTTTCTATGGGAAATCCGATTTTCCGACGAAAAATGATTGGTTTTCGGCCCTTTCCGCCCGGACCCGTGTAATATAAACCCGTACCCTGTGCAAACTGTTAGAGGAGTCCCTGTTGCATTGAACAATGTACAGCTTTCTATATTGGCGGGGTCTCTGCAGTTCGTAGGGAGAAAAAATTGACGCGTGTCCAGTATTCTATATACTGTATATAGAAAATGCCTAAAGTAATAGCGAGACCCTTACCTCCGTTGCTGGTACATTATGGCCGGACTGTTAAGTCGATAGTTAAACAGTAAACGGCGTTTGGAAGGGGACATCTTTATTCTGTTTGCAGTATAAAATGTCCATTTCGAACCAGGGGTCTAGGCTGTAAGCCAGTTGGGAGTCCCCCTTTATTTCTATGGGAAACCCGCTGTTCGGACGAAAAATGATTGGCTTTCGGCCGTTTTCTACCGCACCCCGTGTCATATGAACCTGTACTCAGTGCGAACTGTTAGAGTAGTCCCTCTTGCATTGAACAAAGTACAGCTTTTTTCATTGGCGGCGTCTAAACAGTCCGTAGTGAGAAAACATGGAGGCGTTTCCCGTATTCTATATAATGTATATGGAAAATGCCTAATGAAATAGCGGGACCCTTACCTCCGTTGCTGGCAAATTACGGTCGGACTGTTATGCTGATAGTTATACAGTAAACTGAGTTTGTTTTTCCGTATACAATGTCCATTTCGGACAAGTGGTCTAGGCTGTAGGCCAGTTGGGAGGCCCCGCCCCATTTCTTCTATGGGAAATCCGATTTTCCGACGAAAAATGATTGCTTTTCGGTCCTTTCAGCCCGGACCCCGTATCAAATGAACCCGACCCCTGTGCAAACTGTTATACGAGTCCCCGTTGCATTGAGCAAGGTACAGCTTTCCATATTGGGGGTGTCTCTGCAGTCCGTTGGGAGAAAACATGGAGGCGTGTCCCGTATGCTATATACTGTATATAGAAAATGCCTAAAGAAATAGCGGGACACTTACCTCCGTTGCTGGTACATTACGGCCGGACTATTGCGCTGATATCTATACAGTAAACGGCGTTTGGAAGGAGATACCCTTACCTTTGTTTTGCTGTGTACAATGTCTATTTCGGACAAGTGATCTAGGCTGTAGGCCAGTTGGGAGGCCCCAATTATTTCTATGGGAAATCCGATTTTCCGACGAAAAATGATTGCTTTTCGGCCCTTTCCGCCCAGACCCCGTATAATATGAACCGGTAATCAGTGCGAAATGTTAGAGATTACCCTCTTGCATTAATCAAGGTACAGCTTTCCATATTGTCGGTGTCTCTGCAGTCCGTAGGGAGAAAACATGGAGACGTGTCCCGTATACTATATACTGTATATAGAAAATGCCTAAAGAAATAGCTAGACCCTTACCTCCGTTGCTGGTACATTACGGCCGGACTGTTGTCCTGATATTTATAGAGTAGACGGCGTTTGGAAGGGGATACCCTTACCTTTGTTTTACTGTATACAATGTCCATTTCTGACCAGGGGTCTAGGCTGTAGGGCAGTTGGGAGGTCCCCCTTTATTTCTATGGGAAACCCGATGTTCGGATGAAAAATGATTGATTTTTGGCCATTTTTCTCCCGGCCCCGTGTAATATGAACCTTTACTCGGTGCGAACTGTTAGAGGAAACCCTCTTGCATTGATCAAGGTACAGCTTTCTATATTGGCGATGTCTCTGCAGCCCGTAGGGAGAAAAAATTTAGGCGTGTCCCGTATTCTATATACTGTATATAGAAAATGCCTAAAGAAATAGCGGGACACTTACCTCCGTTGCTGATATATTACGGCCGGACTGTTGCCCTGATATTTATAGAGTAGACGCCGTTTGGAAGGGAATACCCTTACCTTTGTTTTGCTTTATAGAATGTCTATTTCTGACCAGGGGTCTAGGCTGTAGGGCAGTTGGGAGGTCCCCCTTTATTTCTATGGGAAACCTGATGTTCGGATGAAAGATGATTTTTGGCCATTTTTCTCCCGGCCCCCGTGTAATATGAACCTGTACTCGGTGCGAACTGTTAGAGGAAACCCTCTTGCATTGATCAAGGTACAGCTTTCCATATTGGCGGTGTCTCTGCAGTCCGTAGGGAGAAAACATGGAGACGTGTCCCGTATGCTATATACTGTATATAGAAAATGCCTAAAGAAATAGCTGGACCATTACCTCCGTTGCTGGTACATTATGGCCGGACTGTTACGCCGATAGTTATACAGTAGACGGCGTTTGGAAGGGGACACCCTTATATTTGATTTGCAGTATAAAATGTCGATTTTGGACCAAGGGTCTAGGCTGTAGGCAGTTGGGAGGTCCCCCTTTATTTCTTTGGAAACCCGATGTTCGGACGAAAAATGATTTGTTTTCGGCCATTTTTCTCACGGACCCCGTATGATATGAACCTGTACTGGGTGCGAACTGTTAAAGGATGCCCTCTTGCATTGATCAGCTTTCCATATTGGCGGTGTCTCTGCAGTCCGTAGGGACAAAACATTGAGGCGTGTCCCGTATTCTATATACTGTATATAGAAAATACCTAAAGAAATAGCCGGACACTTACCTCCATTGCTGGTACATTACGTCCGGACTGTTGCGCTGATAGTTATGCAGTAACCGGCGTTTGGAAGGGAATACCATGGCCTTTGTTTTGCCGAATACAATGTCTATTTCGGACCAGGGGTCTAGGGTGTAGGTCAGTTGGGAGGTCCCCCTTTATTTCTATTGGAAATCCGATTTTCCGACCGAAAATGATTGGTTTTTGGTTCTTTCCGCCCGGACCCCGTACAATATGGACCTGTACTTAGTGTGAACTGTTAGACGAGTCCCTCTTGCATTGATCAAGGTACAGATTTCCATACTGGCGGCGTCTCTGCAGTCCGTAGGGAGAAAACATGGAGGCCTGTCAGGTATACTATATATAGAAAATGCCTAATGAAACAGCGGGACCCTTACCTCCGCTGCTGGCGCATTCCGGCCTGACTGTTATGCTGATAAATATATAGTAAACTGCGTTTGAAAGGGGACACCGTTATCTTTGTTTTACCGTATACAATGTCTATTTCGGACCAGGGGTCTAGGCTGTAGGCCAGATGGGAGGTCCCCCTTTATTTCTATGGGAAATCCGATTTTCCGACGAAAAATGATTGCTTTTCGGCCCATTCCGTCCAGACCCCGTATAATATGAACCTGTACTCAGTGCGAAATGTTAGAGATTATCCTCTTGCATTAATCAAGGTACAGCTTTCCTTATTGGCGGTGTCTCTGCAGTTCGCAGGGAGAAAACATGAAGGCGTGTCCCGTATGCTATATACTGTATATAGAAAATGCCTAAAGAAATAGCTAGACCCTTGCCTCAGTTGCTGGTACATTACGGCCGGACTGTTACGCCGATAGTTATACACTAAATGGCGTTTACTGCAAAACAAAGGAAAGGGGACACCCTTACCTTTGTTTTGCAGTATAAAATGTCCATTTCGAACCAGGAGTCTAGGCTGTAGGCCAGTTGGGAGGTCCCCCTTTATTTCTATGGGAAACCCGATGTTCGGACGAAAAATGATTGGTTTTCGGCCATTTTCTCCCGGACCCCGTATGATATGAAACCGTACTCAGTACAAACCGTTAGAGGATACCCTCTTGGATTGAACAAGGTACAGCTTTCCTTATTGGCGGTGTCTCTGCAGTCTGTAGGGAGAAAACATGGAGGCGTGTCCCGTATACTACATACTGTATATAGAAACTGCGTAATGATATAGCGGGACCCTTACCTCCGTAGCTGGTGAATTAAGGTCGGGCTGTTATGCTGATAGTTATACAGTAAACTGCGTATGGAAGGGGACACCCTTACCTTTGTATTGCAGTACACGATGTCTATTTCGGACAAGTGGTCTAGACTGTAGGCCAGTTGGGAGGCCCTCTTTATTTCTAAGGGAAATCCGATTTTTCGACGAAAAATGATAGATTTTCGGCTCTTTCCGCCTGGACCCGTATAAAATGAATCCCAACCCTATGCAAACTGTTAGAGGAGTCCCTGTTGCATTGATCAAGGTACAGTTTTCTATATTAACGGCGTCTCTGCAGTCCGTAGGGAGAAAACATGGAGGCGTGTCCCGTATGCTATATACTGTATACAGAAAATGCCTAATGAAATAGCGGGACCCTTACCTACGGTGCTGGTACATTATGGCCATACTATTACGCCGATAGTTATACAGTAAACGGCATTTGGAAGGGGACACCCTTACTTCTGTTTTGCAGTATAAAATGTCCACTTCGATCCAGGGGTCTAGGCTGTAGGTTAGTTGGGGGTCCCCCATTATTTCTATGGGAAACCCGATGTTCGGACGAAAAATGATTGATTTTTGGCCATTTTTCTCCCGGTCCCCGTATTATATGAACCTGTACTTGGTGCGAACTGTTAGAGGAAACCCTCTTGCATTGATCAAGGTACAGCTTTTTATTGGCGGTCTCTCTGCAGTCCGTAGGGAGAAAAATTGAGGCGTATACCGTATGCTATATTCTGTATATAGAAAATGCCCAAAGAAATAACGGGACACTTACCTCCGTTGCTGATATATAACGGCCAGACTGTTGCCCTGATAGTTATAGAGTAAACGGCGTTTGGAATGGAATACCCTTACCTTTGTTTTGCCGTATACAATGTCCATTTCTGTCTAGGGGTCTAGGCTGTAGGCCATTTGGGAGATTCCCCTTTATTTCTACGGAAAATCCGATTTTCCGACGAAAAATGATTGGTTTTCGGCCCGTTACGCCCGGACCCCGTATAATATGAACCCGTACCTAGTGCGAACTGTTCGACAAGTCCCTGTTGCATTGATCAAGGTACAGCTTTCCATATTGGCGGCGTCTCTTCAGTCCGTAGGGAGAAAACATGGAGGCCTGTCCCGTATACTATATATAGAAAATGCCTAATGAAACAGCGGGAACCTTACCTCCGTTGCTGGCGCATTTCTGCCTGACTGTTATGCTGATAGTTATATAATAGACGGCAATGCAAAGGGAATACCATTACCTTTGTTTTGCTGTATACAATGTCCATTTCGGATCAGGGGTCTAGGCTGTAAGCCAATAAGGAGGTCCCCTTTATTTCTATGGGAAATCCGATTTTCCGACGAAAAATGATTGGTTTTCGACCCTTTCCGCCCGGACGCCGTATAATATGAACCTGGACCCTGCGCAAACTGTTATAGGAGTCCCTGTTGCATTGATGAATGTACAGCTTTCTATATTGGGGGGTCTCTGCATTCCGTAGGGAGAAATCATGGGGGGCGTTTCCCGTATGCTACATACTGTATATAGAAAATGCCTCAAGAAATAGCTAGACCCTTACCTCCGTTGCTGGTACATTACGGCCGGACTGTTACGGCGATAGTTATACAGTAAACGGCGTTTGGAAGGGAACACCCTTACCTTTGGTTTGCAGTATAAAATGTCCATTTCGGACCATGGGTCTAGGTTGCAGGCCAGTTGGGAGGTTCCCCTGTATTTCTATGGAAAACCCGATGTTCTGAGAAAAAATGATTGGTTTTCGGCCATTTTTCTCCCGGACCCCGTATAATATAAACTGTACTCGGTGCGAACTGTTAGAGGATACCCTCTTGCATTGAATGTACAGCTTTCTATATTGGCGGGGTCTCTGCATTCCGTAGGGAGAAAACATGGAGGCGTGTCCCGTATGCTATATACTATATATAGAAAATGCCTACTGAAACAGCGGGAACCTTACTTCCGTTGCTGGCGCATTTCTGCCTGACTGTTATGCTGATAGTTATATAATAAAGGCGATTGGAGGGGATAGCAATACCTTTGTTTTGCCGTATGCATTGTCTATATCGGATCAGGGATCTAGGCTGTAAGCCAATTGGGAGGTCCCCTTTATTTCTATGGAAATCCGATATTTCGACGAAAAATGATCCGTTTTCGTCCCTTTCCGCCCGGACGCCGTATAATATGAACCTGGACCCGGCGCAAACTGTTAGAGGAGTCCCTGTTGCATTGATGAATGTACAGCTTTCTATATTGGCGGTGTCTCTGCAGTCCGTAGGGACAAAACATTGAGGCGTCTCCCGTATACTATATACTGTATATAGAAAATGCCTAAAGAAATAGCGGGAGACTTACCTCCGTTGCTGGTACATTACGTCCGGACTGTTGCGCTGATAGTTATAGAGTAAACGACGTTTAGAAGGGAATATCCTTATCTTTGTTTTGCCGTATACAATGTCTATTTCGGACCAGGGGTCTAGGCTGTAGGTTAGTTGGGAGGTCCCCATTATTTCTATGGGAAATCCGATTTTCCGACGAAAAATGATTGCTTTTCGGCCCATTCCGCCCAGACCCCGTATAATATCAACCTGTACTCAGTGCGAGAGATTATCAGAGATTATCCTCTTGCATTAATCAAGGTACAGCTTTCCTTCTTGCCGGTGTCTCTGCAGTCCGTAGGGAGAAAACATGGAGGCGTGTCCTGTATGCTATATACTGTATATAGAACATGCCTAAAGAAATAGGTAGGCCCTTACCTCCGTTGCTGGTACATGACGTCCGGACTGTTGCGCTGATAGTTATACAGTAAACGGCGTTTGGAAGGGAATACCATGGCCTTTGTTTTGCCGTATACAATGTCTATTTCGGACAAGGAGTCTAGGATGTAGGTCAGTTGGGAGGTCACCCTTTATTTCTATGGGAAATCCGATTTTCCGACCGAAAATGATTGGTTTTCGGTTCTTTCCGCCCGGACCCCGTACAATATCAACCTGTACTTAGTGTGAACTGTTAGACGAGTCCCTCTTGCATTGATCAAGGTACAAATTTCCATACTGGCGACGTCTCTGCAGTCCGTAGGGAGAAAACATGGAGGCCTGTCAGGTACCGTATACTATATATAGAAAATGCCTAATGAAACAGCTGGACCCTTACCTCCGCTGCTGGCGCATTCCGGCCTGACTGTTATGCTGATAATTATATAGTAAACTGCGTTTGAAAGGGGACACCATTATCTTTGTTTTACCGTATACAATGTCTTACTATTTCGGACCAGGGGTCTAGGCTGTAGGCCAGATGGGAGGTCCCCCTTTATTTCTATGGGAAATCCGATTTCCCGACAAAAAATGATTGCTTTTCGGCCCATTCCGCCCAGACCCCGTATAATATGAACCTGTACTCAGTGCGAGAGATTATCAGAGATTATCCTCTTGCATTAATCAAGGTACAGCTTTCCTTATTGGCGGTGTCTCTGCAGTCCGTAGGGAGAAAACATGGAGGCGTGTCCCGTATGCTATATACTGTATATAGAAAATGCCTAAAGAAATAGGTAGACCCTTACCTCCGTTGCCGGTACATTACGGCCGGACTGTTACGCCGATAGTTATACAGTAAATTGCGTTTGGAAGGGAACACCCTTACCTTTGTTTTGCAGTATAAAATGTCCATTTCGGACCAGGGGTCTAGGCTGTAGGCCAGTTGGGAGGTCCCCATTTATCTCTATAGAACCCGATGTTCGGACGAAAAATGATTGATTTTCGGCCATTTTTCTCCCGGACCCCGTATAATATGAACCTGTACTCGGTGCGAACTGCTAGAGGATACCCTCTTGCATTGATCAATATACAGCTTTTTATATTGGCGGTGTCTCTGCAGTCCGTAGGGACAAAATATTGAGGCGTGTCCCGTATGTTATATACTGTATATAGAAAATGCCTAAAGAAATAAATGGACCATTACCTCCGTTGCTGGTACATTAAGGCCGGACTGTTACGCCGATAGTTATACACTAAATGGCGTTTGGAAGGGAACACCCTAACCTTTGTTTTGCAGTTTAAAATGTCCATTTCGGACCAGGGGTCTAGGCTGTAGGTTAGTTGGAAGGTCCCCCTTTATTTCGATGGGAAACCCGATGTTCGGACGAAATATGAGTGGTTTTCGGCCATTTTCCTCCCGGACCCCGTATAATATGAACCTGTACTCTGTGCGAACTGTTAGAGGATACTCTCTTGCATTGATCAATATACAGCTTTCCTTATTGGCGGTGTCTCTGCAGTCCGTAGGGACAAAACATTGAGGCTTGTCTCGTATTCTATATACTGTATATACAAAAATGCCTAAAGAAATAGCGGGACACTTACCTCCGTTCCTGGTACATTACGACCGGACTGTTGCGCTGATAGTTATACAGTAAACGGCGTTTGGAAAGGGATACCTTACCTTTGTTTTGCCTTATACAATGTCCATTTCGGACCATGGGTCTAGGAGGTAGGCCAGTTGGGAGGTCACCCTTTATTTCTATGGGAAATCCGATTTTCAGACGAAAAATGATTGGTTTTCGGCCCTTTCCGCCCGGACCCCGTACAATATGAACCTGTACCTAGTATGAAATGTTAGACGAGTCCTCTTGCATTGATCAAGGTACAGCTTTTCATGCTTTCGGGGTCTCTGGAGTCCGTAGGGAGAAAACATGGAGGCGTGTCCCTTATACTATATACTGTATATAGAAAATGCCTAAAGAAATAGCGGGACCATTACCTCCGTTGCTGGTACATTATGGCCGGACTATTACGCCGATAGTTATAAAGTAAACGGTGTTTGGAAGGGGATACCCTTACCTTTGTTTTTCCGTATACAACGTCCATTTCTGACAAGGGGTCTAGGCTGTAGGCCAGTTGGGAGGTTCCCCTTTATTTCTATGGGAAATCCGATTTTCCGAAGAAAAATGATTGGTTTTCTGCCCTTTCCGCCCGGACCTGTATGATATGAACCCGTTCCTAGTGCGAACTGTTAGACGAGTCCCTCTTGCATTGACCAAGGCACAGCTTTTTATATTGGCGGCGTCTCTGCAGTCCGTAGGGAGAAAAAATTGAGGCGTGTTCCGTATGCTATATACTGTATATAGAAAATGCCTAAAGAAATAGCGGGACACTTACCTCCGTTGCTGGCGCATTCCGCCTGACTTTTGCTGATAGTTATACAGTAAACGGCGTTTGAATAGGGATACCCTTATCTTTGTTTTGCCGTATACAATGTCTATTTCGGTCCAGGGGTCTAGGCTGTAAGCCAATTGCGAGGTCCCCTTTATTTCTATGGGAAATCCGATTTTCCGACGAAAAATGATTGGTTTTCGGGCCTTTCCGCCCGGATCCCGTATAATATGAATCTGGACCCGGTGGAAACTGTTAGAGGAGTCCCTGTTGCATTGATGAATGAACAGCTTTCTATATTGGCGGGGTCTCTGCAGTCCATAGGAAGAAAACATGGAGGCGTGTCCCGTGTACTATTTACTGTATATAGAAAATGCCTAAAGAAATAGCGGGACCCTTACCTCCGTTGCTGGTACATAACGACCGGACTGCTACGTCGATAGTTATACAGTAAACGGCGTTCGGAAGGAGACATCCTTACCTTTGTTTTGCAGTATAAAATGTCCATTTCGGACTAGGGGTCTAGGCTGTAGGTCAGTTGGGAGGTTCCCCTTTATTTCTATGGAAAATCCGATGTTCGGACGAAAAATTGGTTTTCGGCCATTTTACTCCCGGACCCCGTATAATATGAACCTGTACTGGGTGTTAACTGTTAGAGGATCCCCTCTTGCATGGATCAAAGTACAGCTTTCTATATTGGTGGTGTCTCTGCAGTCCGTACTGTATATAGAAAATGCCTAAAGAAATAGCGGGACACTTACCTCCGTTGCTGGTACATTACGGCCGGACTTTTGCGCTGATAGTTCTACAGTAAACGGCATGTGGAAGGGGATACCCTTTCCTTTGTTTTGCCTTATACAATGTCCATTTCGGACCAGGGGTCTAGGGTGTAGGCCAGTTGGGAGGTCCCCCTTTATTTCTATGGGAAATCCGATTTTCCGACGAAAAATGATTGGTTTTCGGCCCTTTCCGCCCGGACCCCGTACAATATTAACCTTTACCTAGTGTTAACTTTTAGACGTGGTCCTCTTGCATTGAACAAGGTACAGCTTTCCATACTGGCGGCGTCTCTGCAGTCCGTAGTGAGAAAACATGGAGGCTTCTCCCGTATACTATATACTGTATATAGAAAATGCCTAATGAAATAGCGGGACCATTACCTCCGTTGCTGGTACATTACGGCCGGACTGTTATGCTGATAGTTATACAGGGAACGGCGTTTGAAAGGGGACATCATTCCCTTTGTTTTGATGTATAAAATGTCCATTTCGAACCAGGAGTCTAGGCTGTAGGCCAGTTGGGAGGTAACCTTTATTTCTATGGGAAACCCGATTTTCCGACGAAAAATGATTGCTTTTCGGCCCTTTCCACCCAGAACCCGTATATTATGAACCGGTAATCAGTGCGAAATGTAAGAGATTACCCTCTTGCATTAATCAAGGTACAGCTTTCCATATTGGCGGTGTCTCTGCAGTCCGTAGGGAGATAACATGGAGGCGTGTCTTGTATACTATATACTGTATATATAGAAAATGCCTAAAGAAATAGCGGGACACTTACCTCTGTTGTTGGTACATTACGGCCGAAATGTTGCGCTGATAGTTATACAGTAAACGGCGTTTCGAAGAAGTTTCCCTTACCTTTGTTTTGCTGTGTACAATGTCTATTTCGGACAAGTGGTCTAGGCTGTAGGCCAGTTGGGAGACCCCCATTATTTCTATGGGAAATCCGATTTTCCGACGAAAAATGATTGCTTTTCGGCCCTTTCCGCCCAGACCCCGTATAAT
>JAOXYI010000020.1:195718-206094 GCA_028566495.1 Lithophaga antillarum
ATTCTTACAGGACCCCCCACCCCCTCCCCTCAAAAGTAGTCGGACTCACAAAGTGTAAATTGGTTTAAAAACACTAGCATTTAAACTTGGATGTAGGAATTAGTCGAGAGAGGGTCTAGGTGGACCTGTGATTAAGGTAGTCGGTTAAATATACTTGTACAGACCACTGTAACATATCATCCACGAGATGTCAGTTTCTGTCAGACTTTGGGTAGTTGGTAAAACGAAGTTTACTCGACTCGTACCTCATGTGATAAAGTTTGCTAGTTACTACCTGCAGTTCGGTGGTTTTCTCTGGGTACTTCGGTTTCCTCCGCCAATAAAATTGTCTCTAGACAAATTAAAATCCAAGCTATTATACAGAGACGGTTTCAAATCCAACGGTGCCAAATGCGATATATGTGAGACCGGTGTGATACAGTAAATGTAGATCAATGAGTTATTTGAATAACATAATGTATTAGTTAACAATAGAATGAGAAGAATACCGAAGTTCACAACTCAAATATACATAGGACTAGACAAATCAACAAAGGATCAAACATAAACACAAACGTGGAAGTAGAACACAGCCACAACACCGAAAACTAAGGCTAGGACAATTCGAACTCCCATAAAAACCGGGAGTGACGTCAGGTGCTCCGGAAGGGTAAGTAAGCACGTAATACCCAATCATCAAAACATATCAAAACGCTTCACTACAAAAACAGAAAGACAAATAAAAAGTAAAGTAATTGCTCATATTGCTGGTTTGTACACATATTTTATTGAAACTGTGGAGTTAAACTAGCTTTACAGCTTGAAACTTACTCTATAAGTTAACAGTCAAATTAACTCTACTTTTTGTGCAACATCGTCACAAAAATAATCATGTCATTGGTATCCTGTAAAAACAATGTACACGTGAATCTGAACTTTGTCAAAATTGGGTAATGAAAGTGAACGTGTGTATTTGAGTATGAGTTTAGTATGCGAAATATCGCGTACACTGCTTAATTTTCATTTGTCACTTGTGTGTTTGTGTATAAGTTTTAGTTTTTACCATTTAGTTCTTGGGTCCCCTTTAATGGCACTTGTACAAATTATTTGATCAGTTCTGTGTTTGGTTGTTAAAAGGGCATCGCAACATTTATTTTGATTACCTATATAGGTGAACCTGGCCATCTGCAAATTAAGAATTAAATTTCTTTCTGATAACAAAATATATCTTCTTAACAAACACTTATTTGTTATTCTATGAATTTGTCGGCTTTGGATGTTTTAAACTGATAGAAATTTACTTTTTCTTGGCAGATTTTCACTGTTGATCCCCAGGTAGAACCAGTGATTCTCCAGACGTTTTGGTTTTTAGATAAAATTATTGCTCGATTTATAAAACTAATAGTGGTAGAACCAAGAACGTCTTTGTCGTGTTTAAAGATTGAACTGATTGGTTGCGGTATTCAAGGTAATGAACTCAGTCACTTTCAGATATCTTAATACATTTGCAAAGTTCTTTTTTTACCCTTTCCCATACATGTGATATCTCACTGAGCGAAACAAAAATTACACTTATTTTTGTGTTTTTAAAACTAAAAATAAGTGAGAGTTTGACTTTACTTAAAAATGACCTGAATATCAATTTCATAAACAACACAAAAATATTTAATTATCATTTAGAACACTCATTTCTTTGATCTGTCATTATTTAGAAATATAACAGCAGCTATTTCGTTTAATTTATTGAAGACCTAAATTGATGAATATAATTTTTTTAAGAACAAATCTGACTTAAAATTAATGGTTGTCACTTAAAATCTAACAGAATCTAACATATGGCTTAAGATAAGTATAACTTGTATGCAAAACTCTTGATAATTCCATGCTTTATCCATTGCTGGGAAAGCTTTGAAGAAAAAACTAAACTAAAACAGACACCATTCTTCATGCTTATACTCGTATTGAAGAATACGATTTTTAAACATATTTGCCCTAAGGTCCTAATTTTTTTAATTCATGATGTTCTAAAGTGGAGGCCATCTTGGATTTTCGATTGGTCAAAAAAGTAACTGCATTGTCGGACCTTGCAAGGATCATTGTCATAATTCGAATAAGTTTAATTTCCACCGACCCTGTAGTTTCTGAAAAGAAGATTTTTTAAAATTCAGCCAATCGAAACACATTACTGCAGGGTTTGAAATTAACTATTGTCTGCTAGTCCGTGGCTAGTAAAAAGATCATCGGACTAGCTGTTCCCGTTTTATGGTTGCCCATCGGACCAGTAAAATCATCACTTCATCGTCAATATTAAAGAGATGATACAGTCAAAATACGCTTGGAATAGCATATAAAAAACTTGTTTATTAAAGCGTCTTCATGACTGGTCACTTAAGGATGTTCACTGTTGAAAATCAGAATAACTACACTTTCCTTAATAACTTATCTTTTAATTGTACATGTTTCATGAAATTGAAAAATGGAATAAAAAACATAGGTCCGTGTGATTGTCTCTAAGATATAACTAATTGAAAAATTAAAGATTTTGGCGTGAAAATTTTTGTCTCATGATTTTTCATAGGAAATACATGGGGATAATCCATCTAAAAGTTGTCATAAAAGTGTGTAAGGAATAATTAGAATTTTGAAATATTTTGTCATGGAAGTATTTGAATATAGTTACTCACCAATTTGAAAAGAAATATAGGGGTTGCAGAGCAAAATTTTTCAATGCATTTCCTATGGAAAATCCAGAGGAGTTACAAAATATTCTTAAATATCCAGAACTTAAGCGGCGAACATCCTTAAATTCGACATAAGATTTTGTGACAGTAATACTCCACTATTTGTTATCTTTTCTGCGTTCAAGTGCATGGTGTTCGTATTTTTAAGAAAAATTAAGGATCCTAATGATTTTTAGGGAGAGGGGTAAAATTTGTTTTGCCTTAATATTGTAAGTGTGCTTTATTGTATAATCAATTACATGTATAAAAATTCAAATGATAACCTACATAAAATTGCCCGAATTACACATGTAAACATGAAAAATTTAATAAAAGTTGTCAGAGGTTATTATTCTGCTTAATAATTTCATTAATTTCATACCAAATATTCAAATTTACTGTACATCAGTAAAATATGAGTGTCTTGCTTACAGAGATGTGCTGCAATATTGCCGTACACAATGTGTATACAATATAATTAATGAAATACAAAAATGTATACATCTTATCAAACCTTACTATAGCTGTAATAAGTTCTTCCGACTGTTTCATTGTCAGATCTAAAAATATTCTTAAATCCTCTTTCAGTTCTGTATTATAAACATCTCTCAGCATCTGATGACAGTGTTGTACAGACACAATACGTCTGACAATAATATCCAAGTCCTTTTCTCTTTTATTTATTTCTTGGAATAATTGCTGTAAACGTACTAAACCTGTAAGAAGTGACAAATCTGTATTTAAGCGCTGTGCTTACTATAATTTATTTATATACCGATTCAAACTTATTTGTTTGTTTAAATAGGTTATAACTCTACTTTTGACAATTTTCGAGCTTTATCATGGTGACCATCTTTATTGGTGGAGGAAGCCGGAGTGCCCAGAGAAAACCCAGATCTTCGGCAAGTACATTGTAACTGGCAAAGCTTCGAGTGTAAGCTCGTTCTTGTGTTTGTCTCAAATCATCCACAATCTTAGAGGTGATAGGCTGGATTTTTGTTCAGGTGAATATAACCAACTACCAGGCCCCGGCGCCATAAAAATTATTCTTGGCTAAGAATTATTTCTTACTCAAGTTCAACCAATCAAAATGTTAGAATACTCTTGTTGTTATGGTACATGTATTTGAGTAAATTCTTAGCCTTAAGAATATTTTAAGTTTTGTGACGCTGGGCCCTGTACTAAGATCACTCATGAGCAGAAGTCCGTTATTTTTGTCTGTCATTAGTATTAGAGTTATTACGACTTCGTTTCGTGCTAATGCCCACTGACGATGGCGTAAGTATGTATGATGTTGGTTTTCTGTCCGTGATACAATGTCGAGATTGAAGCCGTTTATTACCAAAATGCTGGTCACACGCACATGTAACTGGATGTGACGTAAACTATGTAATTGATGTAATCGATGATGTATCAGTACAAAAAATGTTCTAAAAAATGCTAGCTGATGATATCAGAACATTATCACTGCACATCCTCTCTCTCAGTAAGAATATTTTCTTGCTAATCTGTAAAAAATGATAGAAATGATATCAGCTAAAAGTAAAAACTTCCACTCAATCGCGGAATTTCTCTACCATGGAAACTTTATTGTGACTTGAAGATGAAAAACAACAATTTAAGTGCTGTTCTTCAGTTTGTGAATTTTACCTTAAACTGGTTAAAATACCCAATTCATATCCCTTCCTTAATAAATATGTACTAATATATAGTCATTTTTTACTGTTTTAGCAGGTATACCTGACCGAAATTAATCAATTGTACAGCTAACAGATATTACAGTACCTTCATCCGATTCATAAATATAGTATATTTTCTTCCAATCTTTTTGGGAGACGATATCAAGAAGTCCCTTTATATATGATGGCCGAATGTAAAGCTGATATGGTTCTGTAGACGTGGATAACTGTGGCATACTCAGTGATATAAACGGAACTTTAAAAGTATCCGTATAAGACTGGATCGTCGATAAGGCACACGACTGGAACGCTCCAATAATCCCATAAACTTGTTGCTCCAAAAGTTTGCAAACTGCAACGAAACATGTATTACTGTTAAATGAAACGTTATTAAGATATGGATATCTCTTTTCAGGTAGTAATAACTAGAACAGGAACGGCAAGATATGATCACGAATGTTCATGAGATCGCACCCATGAACATTTTTTTAAAGAATAAACTGTATCTTTTTAATATATTTCAACTTACATGTACGATGAAGCTTTTAGGACTAGATATATTAACCTAAATTTCACAGAAAATGTTTTAAATGACCTTGTTTTCTAAATAAGTGACATTTGAAAAAGGAAAAATCACATAACACTAAAACTTGCTCGATTTGTACTGACCAGGATAAACAGAAAAACTACGGAAGGAAATACTGCAGTTCCCGTAAAATAAGCGAAATTTTGTGTCCTATACCTGCGATAACGCGGTTGAACAGATCGACACAATTTCTGTATCGTATGCACTGATGTTAACATTGAGATTTTAAATACAGTGGCAAATTTTTAATTTATCACAGGAGTCGTTCGACACGTCTTTGAAAGGCACTGTAGAATTGAATGAATTTTTAATAAATGTCACTTTCAACATGTTTCAGTTTATCATTGCGGCTTGGTTTACTTGCAAATAAATATATCTAGTGAAATGAACGAATATCTCGGAAATATCAGTACATGTATTTGAAAATGGTGTATTTATTCCAAAAAAATTCCTCATCAAATTTCGTTGTCTTCTTATTCGTATTATTGTGAATTTTACAAATGCTTCGAGAACAAATACGATTTTCTCTGCACGAAAGTCACATTAATGTATTCGATCGCGCTTCCAGCTTGTGTTGAAGTTCGTATCGTCCAATCATTTAGCTTTTAGACGAAACGTTTCGTCATGTCCGGATACGATTTTCAGATTATTCCTTCAAATGATAAACTGTTGTCATCTTGGACTGACTTTTATTTTTATCTTTTCACGTTATACTGGCCACAAATTGTAAATTAAACCCTATGCTATGGCCACAATAGGATACATTTTACGTATTCCCTATTACTTGTAACCTTAAGAAAAGTTGCATTTTATGCTTGTAAACTGATCTTGCCCCAAATGGCAACATTTTCTGTCTTACTTTTGCGTGTCTACAGAAATCTACGACTTGCTAAGATGAATGATAAGAATAACATTTTACTAAAATAGCTTCACTAAATTATATCAAAACGTTGAAAGGATAGGCAAATAAATAAAATAAAACACAAATCACAATTTCATGTTAAAACTCTTTTAATCTTTAGATCACGCTTTGAAGCGTAATTCGAAGGCACAGATTTTTCAAATATCATGTCAATGGAATCGTCCAGGGAGTAATGATTTTGAGTAACACTAAAATTCCAAAATGTTCCCGCTAATCAGTTCTTACCGGTGCGATGAAATTTAATGGATGAAAGCTTAGATATGAAAAAATAAATCGCTGTTTTGTGCAAACTTGATATAATTGATAAGTTAATGGCGTATTGCTTTTTGAGTTGCACCATTAGAACAGCGAACATCACTACGTCCGCAATCGATCAGAACGTTCGCAGCAGGGTAAAACTAAACGATAGAATTTCCGTAATCAAATTTCACTAAAATAACCTGTTTTATTGTTGAAGAGCATGGTGGAAACGAGATCGATTCCTTGGTTATACCATTCCCCCGAGAAACGCGAATTTAATAATTTCCTCTGTCTCAGATCACATTACACATTGCAGAAGATACTAAGTTTTTCCATCTAAGGAAACAACTGATGCTTAAAGATAATACATAAAAATCTCATATTTGCACGAAATCACGTTGTAACTGACGGAATGGGATCAGAACGAATATAGACTCAGTCAATATTGCACTTTCTGATTAATTCTTCCTTTGTCCAAAGCAAAAATTAATCTTTTTCTACACAATATGTCATATTTATATTAAAGGAGGAGAAAGTGTTATTAAAAACTAAATCAGATCTCCTGTTAAGCATAAAATGTACAGCTGAATGCACTTTGTTAATCCAAGAAAAAAATATTGATACATGAATAAATATGTCTAGACAACACCGAGATCAAAATGAATTGGTTAAATTGCATACAATTTGATAAAAAAATGCAAAAATGCCAAAGTGTTAAGTGATGGAACTTTATCCAGATTTCACTTCATTAATTCAAAGCAATATCAAACGAATAGTAATAGCTACATGATTGACTGATTGATTGATTGAATGGGGTTTTACGTCACTTTCAACAATTTTCAGCTCGATCGTGACGTCCAGTTTTTATTGGGGGAGGAAGCCGGAGTACCCGTTGAGAACTCCCGACCTTCGGTAGGAAAACTGGCAATCCTAGTAAATTAAGGTTGGAGTAGAACACATCTCGCCACGAGTAAGACTAGAACTCACAACCCCAGTGTTGGCACGCCGGTGATCAATAGTAGATATGACTAATTAGACCACTCGGCCACCGAGGCCCCTGCTACATGTATGAACATGGTGTGCAACTTCTAATCAAATTTGTAAAGAACATTTTGTCCAAAGTGAGCAAGTTTGAAAAATGAAACTATGTAATGTGTCAAATAATTTATTTTGTTCATGTTTCAAGAAATACATGTATTTTATCATATCTACATTCGGAGCAGTCCGTTCGAGCGTGTAATGCAATCTTTCAAGCATCTTTTTATATACCATCTCATTTGTCTGTTTATGGTATCAAATGTCAAATTAGTTTCAAAGTTTACGGCAGAAGATTAATATACATTTAGTACCGTGACGTCTGATAAGCAGAGCAGGTTGTGACAAATTGAATCACTGTCTATCTGTGATTACACCTATATGACAATGTAGTTACATGAATAGATATTTCTTTCTAACTAAAGTCTGACAATTTAGTGCTGTGTTGCAAAGAACATATTATAACCTCAAAGAGAGTGAGACAAATTATCTCTGTTTTGCTTTTGCTGGTACAGAAAAGATGAAAACTGTCGAAAACAAACAATCGTACAGACCGCAGCAAAACACGACAAAAACACATGAGATAATACATCTAATAAATGAAAAAATATACAATATTAGTGCAGTGTCTTAAAATATAATGTTTATGTGTATGAGGCTTAGAAACTGGGGGAAGGCGAGATTTACCGAGCTTTTCCTCAATTTCGGGCCGAATACATATAAACTTTGTATTTTCAGACACTGCACTAATATTGTGCTTATATCCTGCAGCAAAACACATGTATTACAAATTACTTTAAATATTTTTTAATTATAAAGTAATAAAATTATCCCTTTGTAGCCTCTGTCAACTACACGAACACCTGTGCTGAAATGTACAACATCTTAGTACCAGTTTGCAATACTAAAAAGCATGCAAAGTAAGATCAGGTTACAAGGAGACTTTATTATGCTACTAGCATAATAAAGCTAAATTTATTTGACACCCGTTATACTGTTAGTACAATTTGTAGATCCAACAACTGCAGGATAAAAGGAAATAATATATTGAACAAAAAACATAATACATAAGCTGGGTCAAAGAATGATCGTAGCATATTGTTCATCAGCCCAAGTATTGAGAACCGCCATTATTCGTACGTGTAATTATACGACACCTTATTATTACATTTCTACAGGGTATAATGTTGTTTAAAGAATCCAAGGCCGCTTGAGACTCCTTAAAGGGTATTATAGAGTTAGGAGTAACAAAAATGTTTTATTGTTAATACATGAAACAGCAAAGACAAAATTGAGAAATACAGACAGATTACAGAAAAAAAAAGAAAACATACAATGGATAAAACAGATACAACAGCAAATGACAGATTCGAAAATCCATAAACAAAGATTTCAAAAGAAAATATGAGGTCGAATTATTAAGACACTCCTATTGTGTAACAGGAATAGCTTATAAAAAACTTTCTAATAAACTATTTAAGATGCGATGGCAAAAACACAAAAATCTACAGAATGCATAGAAATCTAAAAGAATAAAACTTAATAAAATTAACCGAAGGGTACTTAATTACATTGTATATCCCAAAATTCTCTCAAATGGATTTCAAGACTGAAAAAGATCATTTTCACTTTTGAGTGAAATGTGGTTTTTTTTGCGCAAAATTGTCCATGTTTCTAAATAAACTGAACGGCAAAAAATCGTAGCACCCTCAACCCCCACCCCAAGAAAAATGTAATGTTATGTAGAGAGAAAAATTTGATCTTTTAACTTAAATCGTGTCAGTTCTTTAAGAAAGATATACAAATTCTTTGCAAAGAGAACATTCTCAAGAATTTAACAGTAATCTACATGCACTATTTACAAAATTTATAACTTGTACTAATAGGATAGAAATGTTCAGTTCTCCTAATATTTTGGAGCATTGGGTATATATTTCATTATTTCGTATCAGTTGCCAGTAGCAAAAGAGTTTTATTGGAATTATTAGAGGAGGTATATTTGTTATTTTTCACTGCGTGCTATACTTCTTATACAGCATGTTCGATGTATATCATCACAGCCAACTCAGTCTTTTGTAGATCGCTCAGTCTAAATTGTAATAACTGTAAATGAAATAAACGTAACAACGCTTTGTAGATCTCGTAATTGAAAATAAATGCATATAATAAAGTTATGATACATATACAAAGATATCAATGCTTATAGACACCAACTAAAGATGTATGATCCATGCCTTTAGTTTGGTCAATATCAAACATGTGTTTTCTCATTTAGTCTCATATAGCTTGTAAGTACATATGTACATATTACAACATCATGCTAAAAATTAATCTAATACATCATGTACGTATTTCAGCAATTAAGCGTCTCATGGATGGGAAACGTTTGGAAGACCAAAGGGTTATACAACTGTATATGCTGAAGGACAAGAAATTCAGAATGCTAAAACTGTATAGTCAAAATCACGAAAGGCTACCTTTGTAACGGGGATATAAACCTTAGTATTAATGCAATTTTAAATTTTCAACGACTACAATTTTCGAGCACATTTCATACCAGAGTTATGGTTGATACAATACGAAGTTACTATTGTATACATTTATTATACTGTCAAGTGGGTTGTCTTAGATAATAAAACTGTTATCATAAATACATGCATGGAGGTCTACATTGCAGACAAACTATGAGTCATATAACAAAAATTCTCACGAATGTCCATGATTTTTTACCGCATTTTATAGATAAGAACTGAGTAGGTAGTGTTGTTAAGAACAATAGCAGATAAACATGCTCTTCCTTATTTCAAATGTGAAAGTGTGACTTTTTTCATAATTGTTAGAAAATATGTTATTTGTAACCATCTTAATTACAAAGTTCTAGTAAAAATTATTTTAACATGGTGTGTGTTTTCCTTTAAAGCACAGTTTTATTTACTTTATTAATTTTTTTTAAGTTTTAAAATAACAGAAATACTACACTTGTTTCTCACTCGTAAAGCTCGACAGTAGTAAATGTTCAATGCTTTCACCCTTATTTTTTCTAAATTATTTCGTTATTCTGTATAATGTTTTATCTTAGTTATAAAACAGTAAAGACTCCGAGAGATCTGCAAATGAACAAAGCAGGCCGAATATACATCATACAATCCATATCTTTCTTTTTCCATTGGGTAAACTGCAAAGCAGTATTAAGGAGCATTACTATGACTATCAAT
>JAOXYI010000020.1:216837-227047 GCA_028566495.1 Lithophaga antillarum
AAATTGTTATTAGCAGGGGTTTGTAATGATCAACTTAGATTCTAAATCACTTGAAATGGGAAGATGGGTTATAAGTAGGAAACGATTTGATTGGCCGAATTTTGATTGGTACACGTTAGCGTTGATGAAGACAGGGAATTTACAAGTCTGTTCTGTCAAGAGTTTGTGGGAGGTGACGTGGACTCAGAAACCCTTGACTTGGGAAGATGGCTGTCAGTTAGCTTGAAAGGATAAGTATAAAACACCACCTTACTTTGCTATGTTGAGAAGTAAAATATGTACAATATGGATATCTATTGCAGGATGTTTTGGGAGTTCGGGCCAAACTTAGTAAACTATTTGCACAAAAAGGCGATATTTTTAGACAAACCCTATTTTTCTCTGCATTTAACTTCATCTTTTTAATAATCAATTTCACATTTATTTTGACTGTTTCGTATCGTTTTGGCTGTTCTATTTAGGTCCTTTTTGGTTTTGATGCTCTCAAACTTTTTATATGTTTGGCTTTCCAATATTTTTGGTCTGGAGCGTACCTGATGCGCACTGAAATTGGTATCATACGTTTATGTACTAATGTCTATACTTCGATATCGAATTCATCACTGTGTTGAAACACCTTGGAAGTTATGATTTTGTTTTTACATTCGACATCATCGATTCCTTTCATCTTAATTTTAATATTTTCTCGCGTTTCGGTAGTATAGCGGGAAAATGTTGTATTGTCGGTATGCATCTTATTAATATTCGGGGGCGCCGAATGGTAAAATGACCAATCAGAGGATTTTATGCGTGGGAACTTTCGGTGTGTTAGAATAATTGGCTTCACTTTCTAGCCGTCGTTCCGCTTAGCAAGGTCATGGACGCCAACATCCAACAAGTCATTCAACATGAGGTCGATGCAGCCATTAAAAACTCACAGGAGCAGCTACTCAACAACATGTCGAAGCTTCTAGACACGCGCCTCGATGGTTTTCAGCAGAAAATTCACGACAACCAGAAAGCCGTATCGGACACCCAACTAGCAAAGATTGACGAATCTATAAATGACACCTATAAATTCCGTAAGAGAGGAAATGAAGAACAGCACAAGCACAATCAAAAGGTTTTCGTGAAACTACGTGAAGCTCAGGCGGAGATGGATAGCGACAATTTCACGGAGGGTAATTTAAGCAACGCCAAAAGGAAAATTTCCGAAGGTATGGACTTAGTTAAATCACGGCAAAAGTTAATCAAAATAGCAGATTCTTCCGAAGCAGGTTGGCGGGCAGTCGATGAATATGTAGCGAATCCTCTCGCAGAGGATTCAGATGACGAACGAAAGATCTACAGAGCGCAAACGAGAGCCGACAACAAGCTCAAGAAGGAGAAACAGAAAAAACGTACAGAAAGAAAGTCCGTTCCGTATCCCCCACCAGCACCAACGTCGGGGCAACCTATTCCTGTGAATACAAACAACGGTGGAAGGACAGACGTTCGTTTAGGCCGCTGTTTTCTTTGCCATGAATTTGGACATTGGGTTCGGACTTGTCCAAAGGCTTTAGCTGAACAGAAACATAAGATAAGTATAAATAATAACGTAGAATTAAGTTCTGCTAAAAATCTTAAAATAGAAAAAGGTCCACTCGATACAGAGAATGTAGTCAATGAAACGACAACACAGACATCACGTGATAACGTGTCAATGGGCAATACACATAATACTACGAGTAACAAAACAGGTGTAGGTCATTTAAAAGAGAAGGTAGACGAATGGAGAAAAATAGGTGCAAATGATTTTATAGTAGATGTTATAAAGAACGGATACAAAATACCTTTTAGTACAATTCCCACAGAGGTTTTCTTACGAAACAATAAATCGGCACGCGATAACCCAAGTTTTGTAAAGAACGAGATACAAAAGCTGTTAGAAAAAGGGTGCATTTCGAAAGTAGACCAAAAACCTCACGTAATTAATCCTTTGACCGTAGCCCAAAACAGAGGATCAAAACTGAGATTGGTATTAGATGCCAGACATATAAATCCGCACATTGTAAAGTTTAAACATAAATATGAAGATGCCAAAACAGCAAGACAATTATTCAAGAAAGGTGATTTTGTCTTCTCTTATGATCTTAAAAGTGCATACCATCATATTCATATTTTTCCAAGTGATACCACTTACTTAGGTTTTCAATGGGAGGGTGAGTATTACGTTTATAACGTTTTACCTTTTGGTTTGTCCACCAGTGGGTACATATTCAGTAAAGTTGTAAGAGAGGTTGTAAAACATTGGAGAAGTAAAGGAATGAAAATCGTCATGTACTTAGATGATGGATTAGGGGGAGGGGGAGACATAGATGATGCTTTAATTACAAGCAAAACAATTCAGAGAGATTTAGAGAAGTTTGGTTTTGTTCTGGCCACAGAAAAATGTAACTGGTATCCTACTCAAGAAATAGAATGGCTTGGGTTCGTATGGGACATGAAAGAAGGGTTGGTAAAAATTACTGGCAAACGTCTTAAAAAATTTTTGGATATTTTGGCCATCTTAATCCGTCAGTTTATAAGCGGAATAAGACTCTTCAAAGTTAAGTTTGTCGCAAGCATAGTAGGTCAAGCAATATCTATGTCTTCCGTTTTCGGCGACCTGACACGCCTCAAAACTAGATATATGTATCAGTGTATTCTTTTACGGGCAAGTTGGAACGCCCCTGTACTAGTTAGTACAGAAGCATTCAGTGAATGCGTCTTTTGGAAAGAAAATTGCGAGAAAATGAATGGGATAGGATCCTACTTATGTCAGTTGACTTTTAATGAGCCACAAGATTATCACATATTTAGTGATGCTTCAATGGTTGGTTTCGGTGGTCTAGTAACCACGGGTTCAGAGGACGAACCATTTGAAATGTTCGGTAGTTGGTCCATGAACGAACAAAAAGAAAGCTCCACTTGGAGGGAGTTAGAAGCTGTCAGAAGAATATTGATTAATTTCATTAATATTCTTAACGGTAAAACTGTCAGAGTATTTACAGACAATAAGAATATTACTCATATTTTAAGAATAGGAAGCAGAAAATCGATATTACATGAGAAAGCTCTGTTTATAAACGAATTATGTTCCAGACACGCAGTCAGTTTAAGTTCAGTATGGATCCCAAGGGATCAAAATACACTCGCCGACGGGTTGAGTAGGAGGGTCTCCGACAGTGACGATTGGGAGATCAACGACGATGTTTTTACATATTTAGACGACCTCTGGGGTCCACACAATTCAGATAGATTTGCTCATGATTTTAATACCAAATGCAAGCATTTCAATTCAAAATTCTGGTGTCCCGGTACGTCCGCAATAGATTCATTTACCGTTAACTGGAACGGTTACAATAATTGGTTGGTTCCTCCTCCAAGTTTGGTTCCCAAAGTACTAAACAAGTTAAGATTGGAGGAATGCAAGGGGACAATGGTAATTCCGGAATGGACGTCAGCCCCGTTTTGGGCAATGATTACCAATAGGGACGGTAATTTCAAGGATTTTGTCACTGATTACAAGTTTTTCCACGGTGAAAATCTTACAAAAAGCGGGCGCGGAGAGTGTGGTGTTTTTGGACAACTTTATTTAAAGTTTAGGTTATTGGCAATCAGAATAGAATTCTAATCGACATTTCAAGTGCATGTACTCATAATGTTATTTCTTTTAACAGGGATCCACCTAAATAGGACAGTTGAGGAGAGCGTACGTTCAAGCGGCATAGAAAACGACAGCTATTTGTACAGACTCTATCCGAAAATGTGCGAAATGTTGATCCAGTCAAAGAGCGATAACACCGTTAAATCGTATTTCAATGCGTTCAAGAGATGGGAACAATTTATTTCTTCTCAAGGACATTCAGCATTACCTGCAGAGCCCGTGCACGTTGCTTTATATCTAACACATTTAATTAACAATGGATCATCTTATCATCCAGTTTACAACGCTGTGTATGGTATCAAGTGGGCCCATGGAATAAACAGTTTGAAAGACCCTACTACAAACAGTTTCGTAACGTCTATTCTTGAGGCTTCAAAACGCGTTGCATCTAAAAGAATTCAAAAGAAAGAACCAATTACAACAGACGTTTTGATACAACTTTGTGATAATTTCCGTAATTGTTCAGATTTACTAGTTATAAGAGACTTATGTATAATGCTTTTAAGTTTCGCAGGTTTTCTGAGATTTGACGAAGTTAGTTCTTTAAAATTTTCAGATGTTGAAGTCAGAGAAACACATTTAGTTTTGCACATACAAAAATCAAAAACAGATCAATACAGGCAAAGTTCTGAGGTGGTCATAGCTAAGGGTACGACATCTGCTTGTCCTTATGAAATGTTTATCAGATATGCACAATTAGCTGGTTTTGAAGGTAGTAACCAAACAAATTGCTTTTTATTTAGACCGATATGCAGGTCGGGTAATACATGTAAACTTATTCACAAAGATAAAAAACTAAGCTACACGGCGGCTAGGGAGTCCATAATAAAACGGGTTAGATCCATATGTCCAGACTATAATATTGGCTTACACTCCTTCAGATCAGGTGGTGCTACTATAGCAGCAAACTCTGAGGTTAGCGATAGGTGCTTGAAAAAGCACGGTAGGTGGAAGTCCGATTCAAGCAAGGACGGATACATTGTTGATTCCTTGGAGAAGCGAATGAAAGTTTCTCAGGCGTTGGGTTTATAGCTCGCATCCTTTCTTTGATTTATCTATCATGCACGACGGGCTGTCAGCAAATTACAGTTGGTGTTTAATTGATGTTTGGCCCATGATGTACAAAATGTGCATCACTTAGTGTCTGTTGTCAAAATGGTCGTAGACATCATTTTGTCGTCCGTCGTCGTATTATTTGAAGAGTTGAGATAATACCAGATGTTTACGGACATGTTCCCTCTCATAACCCTTGTTCTTTACTTGATTTCCGAGTTTTTTTTACCGACTTTGTACACTGGGTACGACGGGTGCCACCTGTGTTGAAGCACACACTTCCCCTTCTGGGGCATCTGATGTCATTCCTGGTTTTTATGGGGTGTTTATATTGTTTTAGCTTTAGTTTAGTATTGTGTCTGTCTTCATGCTTCCACGGTTTGTGATTCTGTATGATCCTTTGACGGTAATGGTCTTGTCTACTCCTCTGGAGGTATGATTTTATGAATATTCCCTTCTGTAATCTTCTCATTCTATTTGAAATTAAGTATCGATTAACTGTAGGAGTTTTCCTTTGATTTCTTTTTCCTGTTATACCAACTTTGGGCAGATTAGTTGTGTTTCGTTATTGAAGTGGCCAGTAAGTTGCCTTTAGAAAAGGTTTGTGTATTATCTTGGTTGATGTACTTGCAATTTTTTAAATTTCTTTTGCTTTCTTACTGAAATGCAAAAGTATGTGTAAATCACAATATCAGAATGTATATACCCCTGATGGTATTTTGAATGCCTTTTTTCATTTCAAAAATACTTGGTTGAAAAAAGGGAAAAGAATTCACGTGACTGTTTTTGATAAATGCATTAATTTCCTGTTTTCCTGTAAATGATGTTTGATCATTTTAGCTGCTTACATGACTGAGGCTATGGACGATACAGTTAACCCATGTGATGATTTCTATGAGTATGCCTGTGGTGGGTGGATAAGATCTCGTGTTATACCAGAAGACAAATCAATAACTGGTATATTATATGAATTAGATGATCAAGTTGAAATCAAACTAAAAGGTATATATTTCCTATTCATATTTATTACAGCAACACATATGAAAACGGTAAATAAATATATAAGATCACTGTTTCGGAAGAAAAAGAAAGAAAAACTCATGATTCGTCGTTGGTGAAATTCACTGTTATCCGATTGTTTAAACTTTGAGCTTCAGTTCTTATTTTCGCACAGTTTTTTTTTAAAGGCGTTACAGTTACAACGAAGAATAAACGAACTTCAAATCTGCAGAAGATTTGCCGAATATGATGTTTACCATACCTTTTTGATAGGTATACAAGATTTTTCAATATTACATCGAACTTATCACTATGCCGTAATCAAACGTCTTTGTACCTGAGACAAAAATTCAAGGGAAAACTAGCGAAAAGTGTGTTTTCATATGTAATTCTTTCGAATGATTTATCAAGTACAGGGCAGTTAAGTCGAAGCACAGTCGGATAAGGAGCAAACGGTTTTTGATACGTGAAGTTTTCTGACGAGTTATACAATGTAATCTGAACTGTCTGGGAACACATCGCTAAGCGTAACAGTATGATTTAGCAAAAGTTTTGTTTATCTCTGTCTTAACAGGTACTAACTTTTTGAAAGCCTAAAGCAGGTAATAAAATCGTCAAAATTCGTGACATTACTTTTCTTTCTATATACTTTCTAGTAAGTAGTAATTTGGACAAACTAATAAACTAAAAGATGAACTGGTCAAACAATTAAACTGGTAAGTGGAACTTACTTATTTCGCCACAAAATATTTTTGTATACTTACAAATACAAACATAGCAATTATTATTAAAACTGGTTAACCATTTACTGTCCACGTGAAAAGAACAAAAAGAATTTACTCTCCGTAAATATCACTAGTCGAGTTTAATTTGAAGAAAAATTAAAGTCACAATCATAGTATTACATATAATCTATCCTTTTACTGGAAATTTATTTTATGAAACATGCCTTAATATGGGTAAATGTCAAGATAATTTGCACTGTAGGTTCTCCATGCTACCTGACAGAAACAGAGGTCAAAACTAATGTAGTATACGTATGACGTCACCCTGAAATTATGCTAATTTATGCGAAAATGACTCAATTTCGTTCTTCCCTTATCAGCTCAATATTAAATACAGTTAATGAATAATTTGTACTACTTTTCTTTTGGTTGATTGTCATCTTGATATTTTTTGTTCATATGACTACCTTCTGAAGGTAGAGACCTGTTGTATGGAACAGTTTGAATACAATAATGCTGACATGGCGTCCAGTATTGTTGTATTGTGTATTTTAAGAAAAGTCTGGATATATAAAATTTCTTGAATTGCATAATATTTAATTCTTCACTGATCATGCAGCTGACTAACATGATACTGGTAATATGAGTATTGTTATAATACTGGAACTAAGTTTCATACAAGTATTGTACACACACAATACTGGTAACACCAATGAATTGTTGACTAACAATACTTGTGTAGCTTCCAGTCTCTGTTATACTGTAATATCAACAAATATTAGAATACCAATATATCCCAGTACCTGTTGTAATAGAGTACAAGTATTGTTAGAAGGAATACTGATATGAAAGTTTGTTCCAGTATTGTAACAATACTGGTAATACCAATATCGTACATGCCAATATATAGTATCCCTTTCAATATCTATCTACCACTTGTCAACAAATGCTGTTGAAAAAGGGAAACCTTAAACCACGGAATTTTCCAGAGAATACTATGACCTCACAGCGTGGGAAAAGGATGAAAAAATGATGTGAAATAGCCCTACTGTTTTTTTTAAGAAATATTTTTTACGATGTTTAGATTACGTTTGAATTAAAGTACAATGTATTCATAGATAGGCGCACCTTACCACTCAACATAAAAAGGGATCTACACGTTGACAGAAAGAGTATAGTTACATTGTACCAACAGTTTACTTAAAGCCAACTTTTAAAAGTTTTATCTTCGTTTTAGCTTTATTGGAGTAGCCAATTGCTCAAGGAGAATGGGAGGCCGTAGTTAAGGCTAAGAATCATTACAAGTCCTGTCTCAATACAAGTGAGTTCATTAATTTACAAGTATAATAAATAAAATGGCTATTATGTTCACTTCATCTTTTTTAAAACTTGTTAGATTTTACTATCCGCCCATTGCAACGAGGTGGTTCGGTTTGTAGGGCGTAACTGGGAATTTTTATTGGTAGGGGGTACGCGACTGGGCCTCCAAAATCCTACTTATGTATTCCTGGCCCGAAAGAACCTATCTTTCATAGATTTCCCACAACTATTCCGACGAAAATTCGTTTTGCCCAAATTATATTTTCTTCAATGTTTGTCTTTTTTCCCTTGACGTTTTCTAATTTCACGCCTGAAAATTTGTCAGCTTTTTCTATATAAACATGAAAATTTAGGGTATTGTTTTCATTTATACTTTAAAGATGATCTAATTCACATTTTTTTGTTCTAAAATGGACTAGTTGTACGTATATACCATTACACAGCACTAAACGCCCTTCCCTATTCTAGTATTCATGTTGCTTAAAAAGGGTGATTTCTTAGGCAAAACTAGTGATACATTAATATTAAAAAAGTCTTGATTTTACCCAGAAATTAGTCAAGATATTTATTAAACGTGAAAAGTTAACTTCTGTTGCTGAAAACCAACCAGTAGTCGGATGTTTCAGTACAATACAATATCCTAGTTCGTATACGAAATCACCATGAAACAGATACAGTATTGGATACCATGATATGTATATCTACATAAGAATAATTAGCATAAGAATACCACAGTATTACGATAGTAGTAGTTCCTTCAGTGCAGAATGCAGAGGAAAAGATTGACTGACCGACTGATTGATTGATTGATTGATTGATTAAAGGTACTTTCAGTAATGTTCAGCTATATCGAGACGAAACGTTCTATTGGTGGAGGAAGCCTACGTAACCAGAGAGAACCACCCACGTTTGTCAAGTCATCGGTAAACCATAACACAATGTACTAGTCGAATTCTCTGTTGTTTTTGTAATCGTCAAAGTTAGGTGTGACCTCGCACCTTGGAAGTGATAGGCTATTCAATGATCTGTTACCAACTACCTAGATCATTCGGCAATAGAGGTCTCTCAGAGGAAAATGGAATGTCTATGTATTACAACTCTTTTCCAATATGCAATTATTTGCCAGAATTTTCCCACGTTTCCTGCAAAAATTGTACTTTGAACTAGTTCTACTGCTTAAACATTTTGACAGATATTAGGAATATTTGTTGTCATGCAGTTTCACGTAGGGTCATTATATTGTAAGTGTTTATTGCTGAAGTTGCTAACCATGTTATTCATTTAAAGCAGTTAGCATTATACATTTATTTTTGTTGACGTTAATAAAGAATTTATCAACCTATTAAATGATATTCAGTAAGCCTTTTGGGTTGATAAATTCTTGTGTTAATCGACTTCACAAGTCAGTGTTATTTCATTATGTGACTTTGTAATTCAATGATGTTTTTAGTTTACTTTAATACTTTTGTACAGTTTGTTTTTCTCTAGTATGAGAAAACCTGAAAAAGAGTGGATTGTAGCCCTCGCATTGTACATTTTGCTGTCCAAACAGTAGATGACACGGGAATATCTTGATTTCTGTATTTACTTGAATGGCAAGACCTTCGGAATGTTATATTAACCTCATATGTCTAGGGATATTAGCCAATAGAAATTATGCAAAACCCATTTTCTTTCGCATTTTAATATTTACCTTTACATTTCCGCTTCTTTCCGTGTTTCTTTAATGCTTTAGTTTATTAAACACCATGACATATTTTCTTTTGATTTTAGCATCAATTGAAGAGAGGAATTTCACCGATGTTTTAGAGACAATAACGGACTTTGGAGATTGGCCAGTCATTTCATCAAGTTGGACGGAATCGGCATTTAATTTGGAAGACATCCTAATTAAATCTTGGCAATACTTTACTTTATCATCGATATTTAATATGTTTTCTGGCACAGATACCAAAAATCCAGATGCTAGAATATTATATGTAAGCAATTAGAGTTTAACTTCGAACTGAACTCAAATTTAAGTTGTTGGAAATCTAAAGTTTTAATTCTAGATAGCGGAAAATATAAGGATGATATTTTGTGATTATGTAGAACTATACGTAATTATAAGATTTTTCACAAAATCTAGCAGCATTCTTCTCAATTTCTTTTGTCGCCACCAGTACTGAAAAGTAAAAACATGATGAAATCAGGTATAAAAAATAAAATAGATGACGTGATTATTTTTCACGTGGCACACAGACTAAAAGTAACAACCAGCAGTCATTTTTATAAACGTTGTGTTTACTGAATATTGTGCATTCAATCATATTTCCCCTCCAAAAAACAAGATGTTGTCTGTTTTCAAAATGGGTTAGTTTATTTCGACTTAAGAGACATTCACTTTAAGCATCAAAATACCTAGGAAATGCATGATCTACAATTTTGTTTAAAATGCATCTATAAA